>JADGJH010000624.1:0-15981 GCA_027596945.1 Physocladia obscura
AATTTAATAAAAATATAAAAAAATAAAATAAAAAGAAGATTTGGGATTGTCTCCAATGGATGGAGAATGGAGATTGAAATCTTTTTATTATTAAAATTGTAGATTTAAGTTGCTTCAAGCTGTTTAACTCCAATTGGCTAATAGTTTTAATGCACAGTGAAAGTGTACTGACATAATATAACCATCTTCACAAATTTTGAACAGGTGTTAAATATATTCATTTATATTTTGATATACAAACTGAATGCACCAGATGAGATTTAATACTTACATTATTATATAATCTCAAGTCAGCAAAATTGAAAGAAAAATTGTTCATTTTACAGGCAAAAGACCAAGAAATTGTGCAATGGAAATAAAAAAAATTTAAATTCCAACTTTGTCTCATAAATTTGAATCAGAACTTAAATTAAAATAGAATAGTTTACATAAGGCACAAGCATGTGGTTTCTTATTAAGTGTTCTATTTTCAGAAAAATAAATAAGAAGTTTTTGATTAAAATTATTGCAAGCCCGATTCATTATATTTTTTTTTCTTCCTTTTTTGAACATTTAATTTCAAATTGATTTCTGATGCATCCTCCTGCCCAAACATCTTTGTTTTGACTTCTTCACAGGTAAACTCCCTCTAGTTTGTTGTCTTTTCTCATTGATATCTATTTAAAATAATAAAAAGATCTTTGTTTTGATATCCTCAGACTTTCAAACATACCTATTCAACTGAAAATTATGCTATTTTATATTTATCCATTTTTCCTTATTGCTCCAAAAACACTTTTTGTATTAATACACAATTTCAAAGTATGCATGTTGTTGGGTTAGTACTGCTGTTCATCATACCCAGTGCTTTGTCCACTTAAATCTGCAATCTGTTTGTTTGTTTGTTTGTCTACAAGAAACAAATGCGCAAAGGCCAATATGCACTTGAAGACCTGCTCCCCGGAATAAAAACAATATTTTCAGTTGATATTTCACCTGACTTTTCAAGATCAAAAACCATGGTTAAAACATAAGGCTTTGTTGATGACCTTTGCAGTCCTGTTGGTTGTGTGGACAACTTTATTATACTCAACAAGTGAGTTTTTATCTAATTTCTCCACCTCGAGTGAGTCTTCATACCTGTCATTATCAGGCAAGTCCTCCACAGTTTCAAGTGACCATGAGTCATCAAAGCTGGGAAACAGGAAATACATTGGAAAGGAGTGTGAATTAGGTGCTACCTTGGAACTGTCTTGTCGTTTTCCCTTTTGTGGGAAAGCAGGAAAGTTCTGTGGGATGATGGTAAAAACATTACAAAGGCAAATAAATCAAGACAAAATACATGGACTTGAATGGATCTTTCCTCCAAGACATTTGGCAACTTTGGAATATTGGCATTTGAGCTTTTTTTTTGTTTTGTTTTTGAGCTGATTTTACTTTATCTAGATAGCGGCACACAAATCAAGCACAAACAATATTCTTGCTATGAAGCCTACCACTGCATTAAAGGGCATCATATTTTGTTTTCTAGAGACAGCATGACTCGTCAGGTTTATCGCTGACTTGTTTCATTTATCCGTGGGTTCTCATGGATTGTGGAGCACTACTATCATGACACATCATTCTATTATCTCAACAGAAGTAGCAGAGAGGATGCTTTCCAACATGGCCCCTTAATTGAAAGCCGAAGATCGAGCTCCAAAGCAATGAAATTGAAATATTCTACAACTTCTCGCATCATCATGTTGATCCAGACCATCCATATGAAGCTGACATTTACATAACAGGGATTCACTATCATGTGAATGATGATGAAATTGATGACTTCAAACACGCTTTGCTTAAAATAATGCAAGCCATGTGTATGAGCTCTGTAAACAATAAAACAATAAAAAAATTATTCTGGCTAGCTGCTCCAGAAATACATATCAATAACTGGAATACAATTGAGAAAAAATATATGTTAGAATGAAATGCCAAAACGAGGGATTTTTTTGGACTGCTGAACAGGTTTGACTTGACTTCTTTACAAGTTTTTCTGTTCACTTATTTCTTCATATTTACCAGTGAATTATTCCTAATTTTACCATTTGATAGAATGGGAAATTTAAGAAAATATCTTCCAAATTATGATGACTTTCATTTTCAAAACTCTTGGAAAGATAATTGGCCAAACCAAATTTTAATTCATTCATTTTTGTTGATGCTTGGGTTTTCTTTATTCCAACAACTAAATAGGGAGCTGACAGAATCAAGCTACATGATGACTGCAGGGACATTATTAACATGAACATAGTACAAGTGATGCTGAACAATGTTTGCAACTGAGTAAAAGACAAAAACTTGAAAGAATAAAATAAAATCACAATATAAGACCTTGATAAAAGCAAGGGGACTGAAAAATTTATGCAAAAATAGCTTTTTCAACTTCAGAAACCCATCACTGACACCAACTTCAACTGCATGAACACAACTGTGGCTGCAACTGTAGTGTTTTTGTGTGGGTGAGTGGGTATTGGTGGGTTTGTGAAGCCATTGTTGTATTTTGTTTCTCAAAATGTGAAATAAAATTGTTCAGTCCTCCCTACCTCCACCCTGGATAAAAACTCAATTTTTACCAAAAAAACCAATCACAAATTTCAGAAATATTTGGTTTGCAACATTTAATTCTTCTCAATCTACTTTTATTATTAATCCACATAGTTTTAACCCATTTTCAATCTGTGGATTTTGTATTGATACAAATCATTAGTTTTTCTCATGGAAGTTATGATATGCAATATTCATTTAAACCATATTTATTCAAGTTTATCTCAATTTTGTTAGCTGCACTATCCATTATATGTGTTGGGCTTGGTCAGGTGCAAATATCAAGTCTCCTGTGATTGGTCAGGGGCTGAGTGTCATGGACATCAGATATGGATCAAATTAGATTGTACCAAGTGTGTGTTGAAATATGAGCTTTGAATCAATCATAAGCCTGTTTTTCATAAGGTTGTAATTAGAATAATATTCCACTTTATACATCACCTATTGAAATAAAATAAGTACCAGAGGCTTCTGCCCAAATCATCTGCCAGGTTATGATGGTTTTGTCAAGATTAGAGTGATTAATGTGCAGAGTATTTGGTATGTTTAGATTCTAATTTTTTGATTTCCAGTTGAATTTGCATTTTTTCAACTCCACCTGCAATTTGGTTGCATTTTCTTTTCTTTTTGTTTTGTACATTCTTTTTCTAGGAACCAATTATTTGTACTTGAATTGTTATTTTTGTCAAGATGATATTCTGGGGGTGAATTTGATTCTGCCAATTGTTCTTAATACATTTCAGTCACTTGATTAATTTTTTTCTTCCTTCTGGTTTGTGTCTTCCTGTATATCACAAAATTATATTTCTGGCAATACAAATCATTATTTATCAAATAAACAGCTTCAAAGGGCCTTGTCTGATGACAATCTGTTAATACATGTTTTAGGTGAGATCTGGGGTGCTTGAGAGAACAGAATTTATAGTGATGTGAAATATCCAGTTTAAGGAGTTATATTTTATTTATTTTGGGCAAAAACCTTTCTGTTTTGTTAAGTTCCCAGTTTAACTTCAATTATTTCAGATTGGAGGGCAGCAAGTATTATAATTTTAGACATTTTATTGTTCCATTTTTATTTTTTTCAAAAACAAACAAAATGAAATTTCTAGTCCAATTCCAAAAACCTTCTTTACTCACAAACTGTTCTTTAGTGCACCCCTCACTATAGTTCAAGAGACAAAGATGCTACAGCAGCTTCCCATTGGACCAATCCACATTGTCAGCTTAAATAATAAAGCAATTTAATTATGTTTTGTTTGAATATCATACATGCTAATATTTTCCATTAAGGTGGACATTATGATACACTACCATTCGTAATATATACAATTACATATCATTTATCTGAAATAATAATTTACATGTGAACAATGTGGAATTTCAAACACAAAAACTGGGCAAAAAATGCTTAAATAATGTTTATTTCTCTTTGTTTAACAAGAAGCTTTAAAGAATAAACTTGGAAGTATTAAACTAAATTCTCTGACAACAGAAATTCAACATTCCATCTGTACCACATACTTAAGTATCTATATGGCACTTGAAAATTTGGTCTTTCTTACAAAAAATAGAGCACTTACTCTTGAATTACCATGTTCACAAATAAATGGACACATATGCTCAGATCAAAGCCAAGCCCAGGACTAGTCCCATCTGCATTCTAATGTTATTTTATTCAATGTAGCTTCATCTTCATTTGTCAATTGTTCCAGTTTCTACTCCCCAATAATATGGCAAAAATTTTAGCAATTGACTTTGTTATGTTCTACAGCTCAAACAGACAGCTGCATTTGAGTCAAATAAAAAACATTATTGTATCAAGTAAAGAATATTAATGTATTTTTAAAAGTATCTGCTTGTGTAAATACCCAAGTCTTCAGAGTGTTCTGCAAATTGTCAAAACAGAGACAGACAATTCACATGACTAATATACTTGTTTCCAAAGTTTGTCAAGATACCAGTCTGATTGTAGTGTGAAGAGGGCTTTTATATGCTAAACCTTGTTGAATAATAGTATTAAGAAATGCATAGCTTACATTTACAATTGTTTTCAAAAATAATGAGCCAGACAAAATAAATTGCATTTTTTTGCTTTTTTACTTTGGCAAATACTGGTGGAGATACTGGTGGATACTGGCTGATTGCTAATGAGTTCACAACTCTTTGAAAGGAATACAATATGATGACATTTTCTTTATAATAGAACCACAAGAAATGAATAAATGAAGGAATATTTGAGCAGCTCAAGTGTTGAACCATATGTTCAGGTGATCAGAGAGCAATTAACAAATAGTCAAGTTGCCATGGTTCATGAGCATTGTACCTTGATGCAGGCTACACAAAAAAATTGTTTGATGTTCCATGATATGTGATGTTAGAGATTGTGTTTCTACCAGTATTTCTCTCCAGTATTTGTCAAAGTCAAAATCATTTTGTCTGGCTCATTATTTTTGAAAATAGCTGTAATATAGGTATCTCCAGAGGACAGCTCCATCTTTGTTGCTACACATATGGATTTCTGAGTGTTCCAAATGTTTAAAACTATCTAAACATCCAAGCAACCAAAGAGCAATCAACAAATAATCACTTTGCCACAGAATATGAGCATTATTCTTCTGGGCAGGTCCAGACAATGTGCCAAAAAATTGCATTTGGATGTTGCTTGATGCTCATGATAAGTATTAGTAGAAATTGTATCCAGTATTTCCACTAGTATTTCACCAGTATATCTCTCCACTATTTGACAAAATCAAAAATTTCATTTATTTTGTCTTGTTCAATCTTTTTGAAAATAGCAGTAAGGACCAAGAATTGTTAGTACAAAATCTCTACAAAGGCATCTTTTGCAATTTTTTCATTGGCTCAAATAAGTCTTAAATTGACACTGTTTAAATAGATTGTTTGAAATAAGTATGTTCTCATAAGCATTTGGTTAAAAGTCCAGTCGACATTTAATAAAAAAAAGTCAAAGATGTTTCCCTTGAAAAGCTAAAGGTTCAGAAAACTCGCTTAATATGCAAACAGCATCAATATTTAAGATAAAAAAATTAAAAAAAGACGTCAAATTGGGCATCCAAGGCCATGCAACCTGGTTCCACTAATTTCCAACGATAAAGCTTCATACTTTTCCAGAACATCTGCATGTTTATAAGCACCACTTTGAGTATAGTACGCCAGATGAGCTACTAGTGCCCGTCCAACTGATCCCGCATGCCGACCCACAGCTTTAGGGTAATGATGACTGAGAAATAATTCATCATCTCCGGGCACGGTTACGTTAAGCAATGAGCGACCCCTAAGGAAAATAAATAAGTGAATAACGATGTGATATATTCGAAAAATTAAGTATACCAGAATGCGATAAAATTTATGCTCCAGCGATCATATTTTTCCGCGTGGAGATCCCATGTTTTGAAATGATACCGCTCGGTGTCATCTTTTAACAATAAATTAACTATAGTATAAATAAAATAAAAGAAAAAAGCATACTATGTTCAATTGCATCAAATAGCGAATAATGTGCAGCAGCAGCACAATGCCAGGATTTTTGCGTACAACTATCCCATGGGTCAAGTTTGGCAAGGGATAGTGGGGATCCGAACAAGAAACCATCAGTCTCATTTGCAAGACCAAGTCGTCTCTTTGCTGATCCGATATCTTCGTCATTCATTTGCAACCAAGACCCAGCTTTTGCTGCAGAAATATTTCGAACACGCCAATCTTTTATTTCATCCTTTACAACTATTCCAGAAGGTGAGAGATCAAGTGTATATGGTCGCAATGCTCCTATTACGTGGTGAATTCCGGTGAAAATGCAATGGTTTACAACATTTGCAGACATTATAAGCCACGGAGTGTGTATCAATTCGTAAACCATTGATTCAAATGTTCCGTCCTCAATAAACACAACATCGTCATCCATTTTAATATAGACGGCATCAGGATTGGTAATGTGTCTGTAGTTTTCAGTCCAAGGCCCAGAAGAAATAACGAGTTTGTAGTAATCGGGGTTTGCTTGTACGAGCTTGTAGATCCATGCCACGTCCTCCGGTTTAGTTTTCACCGAATTGGCCACAAATAAGACGCGAGAAATGATTCCGCCATTTTCTCTGGAATTTCGCTGAATTGAAAACGCGAAGTTAGCTATTGTAGTTTCAAATACAGCGGAAAACAATTTGTATTTATTTACCTGAAGATATCTATCCAAAATTGCGACGTTCTGACGTCGTCCGTAGAAAACAAATACGAAAACTTCCACATTTTCAAAATTAACTGGGTTGGACACTTTACTGTCAAGTCTAGGAAAGCAAAAGTTCAAATGAGATAGCCCAGTGTCAGTGTTAACGTGTTCAAACTCTGTGTCAGTTTTCTCGGCATTCATGGTTGCCAGATTTTTACTGTGTTGACTGCTCAGAAAACTCAAAAATACGAATAGCACGAGTATCATAACATAAATTTTGGGACGCTGTTTTGTTTTGTTCTTTAAAAAAATTTAGCAGCAACGAAATTTTACCGCAAACTTCTTGACTGATAGTGGTTGGAGCGCGCGGAACTAAACGAATGCATAAAAAAGTTAATAATACATGGCGTGTTGGATCGTGATTTGTTGCGTTCACCATTGAGTTTTTTGTTTATTCTGTTTGGACAAAATCGAAAAGCGACAATGACAATTTTTTTCATTAAAAAATTTCCGCCAACTTTCAAAAAATGACTGTCCCTGTTTCAATCCGTTCCCGTGAGTTTAAGTTCCGGCGAAAACACCAATTTACCGCAACATAATAATTATTGATCAATGCATCACGATATAAATAATTACGGCCGATACTAGCTCATTTTCCGCCGGTGTGGATGCCGTCAAGATTGTTTTGCTGATTGGCGAAAAAGCACAGCTTATTGAACCGATTGTAAGTAATATTTGCCAATCGAATGTACTCGTTGATGATCAAAAAATAACTCAAGCCCTTCCACTCGTTGCGCTTGGACTCTCGGCAGACTTCATTGCGCCGATCAGCGACGGAACAACTGAAACAATCACGAGCTATGTGGCTGGCAAGACTGTCACTGCGGCTGTATTTTCGGACAAACGCACTCATAATGTTGGCCCGGTGCGAGTCGACGCTATTCAGGATGTCGTTTCAAAGAATTCTGGCAAGGATGGCAATGTTGCAATCGTCATGCGCCTCCAGTCTGAAATTCAAATTTTGCCCCAAACACAAACCGTCGAGTAGTGACGGCATCATAGGAATTTAAAAAGCACGAACTTGCTGACATGAATAGAATCGATGAGACCAATTCGAATCTGGATCATCGGGGTTGCGTAGCGCAAAATGCGTTGAGTTTGACCATAAACCTGTTACGAACGGTATTGTTTGCCTTATGTGGTGGCAGTTTTCGTTAGTTAGAGTGCTGCCGTTTACTACTGTGTTTATTTATTCGATCCGATTCGATTTGTGGGACCATTCTGATATTAGTTGATTGGAATTTGCCTTATTGGTCCATCCACACCTGTATCACCAACGCAAGCCACGCCCAAATAATCCACAGCTTGTACATATCTTCATCCTCCATTTAAAATATTTGCATGCCATATTTAATTTTCTAACTTCTTTTTATTAACTGTTGGTGCTTTTCTGTATCATCCGGTGTTTTCTATTATGTAGTGATTGCTCTCAATAAATACATACTTAATAAATTAAACATATATTTAATAAGAACACCCAATGTTCATTAGCTGTTCAGAATCATCAATGAAACCAATGCCAAGTGTGTTTAACTATTTATTTATTGTACTTGGGATAGGTTTGTAGAGATTGGGGATATTGGTAGCCGTTCAAAATTGTTGCTGAATTGCCACCTCTATTCAAATCCCCAATCTGCTACACTCTCTAAACAACCACACTGCAATCTTCAAAAAGAAAACAATCTTAGCTATTCAGAAAATTCAATTAAAACAGTGCCAAAGGGTCTAGTTATTTATTTTATTGTACTGGGATGGATTGTGAATTTCAGTGTTCATGATAGGGTTAGCAATTATACTGTATAATAATTTTTATTATACAGTATAATACTGTCAGTATACTAGTATTATACCTTGTTTTTAATAAAAATTTTCAAACAAATAATGATAAATTGTTATCCAATATTAAAAAAGACACTGTACAAATTTACCTTTCATATTGAAATAGCAAGAAATGTGATGGAATGGGAAGGTCTCAATGATTGAATCAAAATGGTGATTGACTTTTAAAACAAAATATAAAAAAACTGGAAATGATTCCAAATTCCAAAAAAAAAAATAAATAAAAAGTGAAACAAAATTATACTGGTATAATGAATTTTATTATATAAATTATATGTATAATTATACTGTATAATCACTACACTGTATAAGTATAATTCACACCCTCGAGTATTGATTATTATTGTGCTGGAGTATATTTTATTGACTACTTGGAGGAATGAAATGTGCGGAAAGTAAATTTCTCATCTGATAATCAAAGGCACAATTGAAAACATAACCTTCACTATTATTTATCAAGAAGTAGGTCATATAGCTGCTCATGACAATTTAATTTATTCTTTTCAAAGCAAAATCTAGTGTTGCTTGTGAGATCTGTGCAAAGTTAGGCAATTTCAGTGAAGATATTGATGCAGGTGCTGAGCAGTGAAAAGTTGAGCATTCTTGAGTTTCAGAAGAATTCAATGAGCTAGTTCATGATATGAGCTATTCAGAATCATTAATGGAAACAATGCCAAGAGTGCTTAATTATTTATTTATGATATTTGAGATAGGATGTTTAGTTTTGGGGTTTGTAAAGATTTGGAAATCATTGCTGAATTGACAACTCCATCCAAATCCACAATCCACCACTTTCTCTGAATGCCACCACCATCTCCAGAAAGTAAACTCAAAAAACTGGCCGCACTCTGACCAATACCATTTTTATAATTGACAAGACTTACTACTGTAGAAAAAAAGACAAGTGACTTGCTATAAGAACTAGTTGACTTTTTTGTGAAATCAATTGAATAGAGCAAATCAAGCCACAACAGATGGAGCGATATGCGGTTCTTGGTGAAAGTCAAAGAACAATTTTCCTGAAGAATAAATTAATCTGATGAACCATGAAGAACACGCGAATGATTCATCTGCTGTCATTCACTCTGATCAGCCCACAAAAAAAAAAGACATCGTTTCACAAAAATGTCCAAAACTCAAGTGTTTCTACAACCATTTCGCGCGCAATCTTTCTTTGCGAATACAATATCGCGCAGTTGCTTTCGAACGAACGGTATATTGCATTCTATTTGTTCCAACACTGTTCTTACTTCGAACAGCAGTTGTTCAGCGATACTCGAGTTCAACCGGACCTAAACCGAGTTTCGATCCAAAGAATCTTCCGACTGGGTGGCAAAACTATGCAATCGGCGGCGGTGCAGCGTTTGCGGTGGCCGTTTTTTTGTTTTCTGGCAAGAAAAGCACTGAACGCAAGGTTCAGTATTGAATTATCGCAATTAATTAATTTAATGCTGAGGTTTTTAACGTTCCTCTTTGGTTCGCAGGAGTTAACTCCGGAAGATAAGTTTTCCAAGTTCACAAAGCCATTCGATGATGGCTCAAGCAAGAAGTCTGCGCCAGCTGTTGCTACTCCAATAACCCCAATTGTTGAAGACGATAATTCCAAACCAATGCGCGACAAAATGGCTGTTTTTGTTCGAAAGATGCAAAAGCAAATCGCCGATGCTGTTGACGCGTTGGAAATTGAAGTCAGTTCATTTCTTGGAATTTGCTTATTAGTACTTTAACAGAGTTTATGGCAGGCAGCAAAAGAACTTGGGACTGAACCAAAACTTTGTGTACGAGACGAATGGATTCGTGCTGAAGGAGGAAAGGGTCTTTCTTGTGTTTTAATGGATGGAAATGTGTTTGAGAAAGCCGGTGTTCTTGTCAGTGTAGTGGTAAGTGTCATATATTGTTAGTTTAGAATCCTGTTAACAATTTCCAAGCACGGACCGGCTAGTGCTGCTCTTATTAAACAAATGCGCGCGCGAGGAAAGGATGGCGTGCTCGAAGAAAGCGGAGTATACAAAATGTTTGCTGCTGGTTGTTCGATGGTCATTCACCCTCACAACCCGAATGCACCTGTATGTAGTCATTTATTCAATGGAAACCAATCATTTATGGTTTTTTTATAGACTGCCCATTTGAACTACAGATACCTCGAGCTGGTGAAAGAAGGTGAAGAGAAACCAGTTGCTGCTTGGTTTGGAGGTGGATGCGATTTGGTAACAATTTATAATACACTGCAATTAGCTAATGGTTTTACTTCAGACACCTTCGTATCTGTTTGAAGAAGATGCTATTCACTTTCATCAAGTTATTAAGGATGTTTGCGACGCCCATGACAAGGAATATTACCCGAAATTCAAGAAATGGTGTGATGACTACTTTTACATTCCTCACAGAAATGAAGCACGCGGTGTTGGGGGAATCTTTTTTGATGATTTAGTGAGTGAGAATATTTATATATTTAGAAAATTTATTGAAAAGTTGAGCTCACAGGAACGCGGTGATCACAACGAGATCTTCAAATTTGTTCAACAATGTGGCCTCTCATTTGTTGATCAATATATTCCAATTATGAAAAAGCGCTGGAACACTCCATTTACTCCCGAGATGAAGCAATGGCAACAACTAAGACGTGGTAGATATGTAGAGTTTAATTTGGTGCATGATCGTGGAACCAAATTTGGTCTCGCAACTCCAGGGGCTAGAATCGAGAGTATTATGTGTAGTTTACCGCTGACAGCTCGCTGGGAGTATATGCATTTTCCAGAGGAAGGATCTCGGGAGGCTGAGCTTGTGAAAGTTTTGAAAACACCAAAAGATTGGGCAGTTTGACACCACTTTTGTTATTTTCTTTCTTAAATAATAAACTGGAAAATCTGGAAATCTTATGGCGACAACTTTGAATCCACCTGTGCCATCTGTAATAATTAATTGTTCTGGGAGTGAATCGTCTCTCCTGACCAATCTTAAGTCAGAGATATCAAATATCAAATCAAAAAAATCTGATCAAACGTATTCCGAATATGTCCCTACTTCGAGCAATAATATTTTAATCAAAGCCGCCAAGGCTCTGTCAATAAAGGACAAAGTTCGTATCGCATTGACAGAAATCACAAACGCAAAAATTAAACCCGAAGTGATGGCAATTGAAAAAACTGTGGAAATGCTTAGAGCAAGTTCAACAGTGTTTTACAAAAATGGAAAGGAAATGTGGAGTCGCGAATCTCAAACGACAGATCTGATAAACGTGGATTTGGATGAGATTGATAGAATCTCTCGAGAAATTCGGAAGGTTTGATTTGATTTAGGCTCCTTTCAAATTAATTGATATGTACATTAATAAAGGACATGAAACTTTCCCGTTCCATGATGCACGTGACTTGCAATGCGAAAATGCAAGAAGCTCAAGTTTTACTCTACAGTGTTATGTCAAAAAAAATACAAGAGTTGTGTAAAAAGTATAAAGACGAACTCAAAATTGCGAAAGCAAAGCACATTAACGCCCTGAAATCCGAAATAAAAAGAGTGCAGCAAATTTATGAGGTTCTATTTCTTTTCTTTTCAACCAAAGCAGATTGTGATTTAAAATTATTCAGGAGCAAAGCAAAAAAGTTATTGCTGAAATCGAAGCAAAACACATCCGCGAAATTAACGCCAAACAACAACTACTTGAGCAAGTTTCATTGTCTTATGGAACCCAAAATCAAGAATATCAAACACTTAAGTATAAAGTAACAAAACTGTATCTTACTTTGAAATCTAAAAATATCCCAGGCTTTTTTGATGTGAGTCACTGATTATTTCGAATTTCAAGTTATATAAAGCGGTAAATTAGTCAAATGAGCAAGCTGATGCACAAAAACACGCTATGATAGAAATGGTTGATAAATTAAGAGATTCAATTGCCAAATGCGATGAAGAAATGAGACAACTTCGCCCGCAGTTATTTCAGTTGGAAGAAGAGGCAGACAAATTAACTCAAAGTACAAGACGAAATGCTGTTGGCATTGTAATAACTGGCAATAAATCTCATAAATACCTGCAAGTTAATGGGAATGATGATGACGATAACGATGCCAGCCTTCCATTTATGGCCGATGCTGAAACAAGGGAAATTATACATGCCAAAATGACTCAAGAATTTGAGTTACACTGCCAGCAAATTACAACAACAATCAATAATGAACTTTCGGAGGTGGGTACATCATCACAGAAGATGATTAAAGATTGGGAAACAAAATGCAAGTCAGTTGAAGCACTGTTTGACAACCACAAATTCAAAAACATTGCCCGCAAGCAACAAAAAATTTTAGGGCTGGTTTCAGGCATGATCATAGCGCAAACCAAGAGAAACGGAGTACATTTTTCTCAATCGTGCCAATTGTTTGGCCGAAATCTTAGGGAGTTGAGAATTGCCGAAATCAATGCTTTTAAATTGCGGTTTCTTCCAGTTCTGTCTACTATTATTCGTGCTGTTCAGGAGCGCGAATTAAGATCGAAGCGAAAAAAAGTTGAAGCTGAAACACAAATAGCAAAAAAACCTGAAAAGAAGGAAGAAAATTTGAAAAACGACGATCGAACTCAACAAACAGTAGCCGAAGCAAATTCTGTGGAAATAAAAGTAAGTTTTGCTGAAGTATGAAATTAAAACCAATTGTCTGCATTTACAGGTGTTGACAAGCAAAAGAATTTCCAGAAAATATTCTGTTGTGACACCTAGAGCAGTAAGCATCTTAAAAATAATGTTTTAAATTTTAAAAATTCTTGCAGAATCTACTTATTCCTGAAAATAGATCCAGAAGTCATAGTCGCAGCTCATTTAAATCGATTGAAGGAGATTCGGAAGTTTTTCACGCAAATTCTTCATCGAGTCGTCGTCGATCTTCCTCAAACACAGTTACATTACAAATAGAAGACAAATATCAGGTCAAGACAAATAGAAGAAGGAGTATGTCTTACACTCCAAATTTTAAAAGCAGCGATAATAATTTTCAGCTTGTTAACCGCAAGAGAAGAGCTTTTACAGCTTCAAAACATGTTATTCCCTCAATTTCCACAGATTTCGCCCCTGAAAAAATAATTTCCAAATTTGAACGTATTATATTACCGGAAATGGTAGAAGAGGCTGATAATATCGTAAAGGAGTCGGTCGAAGATTTTCACGCTTTCGAAAATTTGTCTATTAGTTCAAGAGGCAAGTCTGCCAGTTTCGACCATCGATACATCGAAAATTCTTCTCCGCTATCGCTTTCTGCGAAAGCAAACCAACAAAACCAATTTCGATTACATTCCATATGTACACTCGACGAGATTGTAAAGCTTGGTTGGGCCTCTTCACGAGGAAACTTAGTGAATGATTTGAGTCTGCTGGAGTCGCACTTAGAATTGGATTACGGAGCATCAAATATATTCAATTTAAAAGAATCTCTGGAAAAACATAGGTTATTATCTGCAGCTGAAGATAATATTGAAGGGGCGAATCAATTTTCAGATTATCATCAATTTTATAATAGAGAGAACGGCCTTCCCATCACTTGTGACACAGAAATGCCAGAATCTTCGAAAAAATCTTTCAAAAGTGCGATATATAAAGGCTTATTTGGAGTTGATATCAAAAAACCAGTAAGTAGCAATAATAAAATTTTATGATTAAAATTTCTCTAGCGGCATTTACCTCCTTTACGACTTGAAGTGGAAGGAAGTAGTGTGAAATCGTCGCCAATATCAATTATGTCCCAATTTAACCTGGAACTGGACAAAAACGAAATGCAAAGGGTGGAAACATTGACAAAGCATCGTCAAAATCTTGAAAAAGAAAAGCAACCTGCCCCACTGCTGAAAGTTACCATAAATACTGAGCAAAGTAAAATTAAAAACGATAGTACGGTTGATAAATTCAATCATATCCGCCCCTGGAGTGTTTCTTCAATGAGGCAGGCATATAAATATATGTCAGATATTGGTAACAGTATTGATATTGACACAGAAGATTCAAATTCTGAAGCTAAAGTTGGTGGTGTCTATGGAATATCTTTAATTCAGAATATTTCGGCAGAATACAAACTCAAAAATGTTAACAGTAAGAAATCTAATCAAAATCGAGAGTCTTCATTTTGGATTAGTCAATCGAAGCCACGCCAAAATGTTCCAAAACAAGTGCCTCCACCATGCATCACTGGAAGTCAAATTATATCAAAACGAAAATGAAAATAATAATAATAAAATTGAAGCAAAGATATTGAAATAATAATAATAATAAATTACATAGCAACATCACTTTATTTAAATCTTCAATTTAATTATACTTTCTTTTTTAACTAATTTATTTTTTTACATCAAATGTCAGTTCCAGAGTTTTATTCTCAATGTTTTTGCTTCAAATAGTGCATCTCTGAGTCTCCTCTTATCTCAATAATGTGACTGAACGATAAAAAAAGTTATTTCATAGGACAGCTGAAAAATTATATAAAAATATTATATATGATGTTTCTCTTGTACTTTATTTTCTTTATATAGTATTTCAGTATGGTGATCACTGTAGATGGCCTCTTTTAGTTGTTAAGGTCTCTCAGTTATGCTTGGAACTTAAACTCTGTATCTTTTATGAATGTTTGGTATTTCAATTCATATTTATTGTAGACAGAGAATTAATTGATAAATTATATTTGGCAATGAAATATTCCAAAATATTCCCAATTTCAATATTTGGTGTCCTGTGCAAACAAGTAGAATTTTTCCCTTTATTGCATATACCTGCAAATACAACATTCCATAACTATCAAAAATACACCCATCTAAAAACATATTGTTGTAGATTGCCTAATCAAGGCTGCTGATTTTGTGCATGAATTTCATTGCACCCATTTCATCAATTTGTATTGCAGGTCACTCCAGCACTTCCCACTATATTCCAAAGGCATACAAAATTTTCCACACCTGAAAAATACTGATGGGGATTACTCAATGAACTTTGAATGCATTCTGCACTTTTAAGAGGAATGAAAGCCGGCAATATTTGAAATAGACAAGTATTCATTCTTTGCATGCTTCAGTAATTGCTTTTTGTATTGATTCAAGAGATTGGTCCAGTTTCTTTGAAATGCCATATCCAGTTGTGGATAGTCAATGTTTTTTCATGTGAATTTGAACCATCTCATTAATGCATTTATGATGGTCAAAATAATCCTAGATGTACTTTGATATGTTTGCTTCCATGCTGATACAAAAACAACAAGCTGAAGTCAACAAGCATTTGTGCGTGTAGATCTGTTAGATTTAAGAATAAAACATGTTATACAAGCTGAATAAATGTTAAATAATATTTAATAGAATTGGAAATAGAA
>JADGJH010000625.1:0-15975 GCA_027596945.1 Physocladia obscura
ATAAAGTGATAGAGAAAATATAGAAGAATAAGATGTCACTTGAAGTAGGTCTTGATTGTTTTTGGTTCTTGAGTTATCAACTTTCTTGTAGAATTTTCCAGAATGGCTGAAAAAATAGGGATAAGATGAATAATAGTTATTCAGTTCCACACTGTATCCGATGATAGCTCAGCTGGTAGAGCGCATGACTGTAACAGGATCAGATATCATGCGGTCCCCGGTTCGAACCCGGGTCGTCGGATTGCATTATTGTTTATTTTTAACCTTCTAATTATCTATGACAAGACTCTTTGAATTTTCACACCATTCATTTGGACTTTATTCCAGTATCAGCCATTGATGAATCAGCAAAAGACATGCTGGTGGAGTTGAATTGTGGTTTAACAAATATTGGAATCTTCTTAGCAATGGATCTTTGGTGCACAGGTTTTGTATACAAGTACTTCTGTCCTTCTGTCACAAAGAATTCTTGCATCCAACACAGCCATTTTAAAAACTTTCCTTTTTATCCATAAATCCTGCCAAATTCAATATCTTCAACTGCAAGTGACATGCTTTGCTTCATTTAAAAGACAGTTTTTGTCAGATTCACTTCAATCACTGCTGCTACTTTGATATGTAGTCAGGATGCAAGACAGATAGTTTTTTTTTGCCCAAGTTCTCTGACATGTCATCCTTGAGTACACATTTTTTTCCATGCAACAAAAAAAAAAAGTACAAACACTATTTTCTGATGTTTGAAGCTCTGGATAAACACTTTGGAATGAATTTTTTCTTTTATAACAACTATATTTTTATTTGGTACTAAATAAGAAGGACGGCATTGTAACTGATTTGTTCTCTGTGTTTTTTTAGGTTTAGCTGCTGCAAGCTGCTGTATATTTCTCAAAGAGATTTCTGCATCCAATACAGGGTTTAAAATTTTTGCAATTAGCAAAGCAGAACATAAGGGTCAAGCCTGGATGAACTTGAGACCAAACATCCAAGAACTTTCAAGCATTGAAATCCATGGCTTTTCAGTAAGATATCTGTTCTTACTAAATACAAAGTATACTGGCACATTTTCATGAAAAGTTTTTTTTGTGGATTCAAAAGCAAATCAAAATTTTCAAAATCAAATGGCATGATAATGAAATCCATGACATGTTCACCTGCAACAAAAATAAAAAAAATCATGCTTGCATAGTGTCCATCCTCACTAACATTAATATTTGGTCTCTCAATAGTATTGGTAACAATGTAAGTTTGCTGGGAATCGTCATTCTTTGCATTTCATCAATGTTGATAATATTTGAAGCTGTTATGTGCTCTGCTGTGATCCAATTTTTGAAATGCTGAACTCATAGCTTACACTCTGAAAGAGTAAGCAGACAGATTAGTGTGGCACTCAAATATTTGGTGGCTTGATATGAAATTTTATTTTTGTATCAATTCATGAATCCCACAAATCAACCATCAAGATTCCATTCCACAGCTCCATACTATTTGGCACAATATTGGTGAACAAAATCTAAGAAATCTATGTGATGCAGAGTATGGTGGCATATTGCTACCATGCTCCAGTAAAGTTACAAAAAGAATCTCTTCATGATCAGTGAATGTCTGCTGACCATCTAGTTGGTTTTTGTGTTCCAGCCTGTACAGATACAATCTCCTGGCTTATTCAATGGAAATGATGTGTTTTGTCAACTTCAACAAATAGCCTCAGTGCCCAATGCTGTAGTGGGTAACAGGTTAGTAATTTCACTTAAAATCTGTCTCGAAGCTGCATGATCAAGGCAAGATTTCAGATAAGGTTGCATTTGAATATTTTTTACATTGAATTGGTGCCATTGATGTAGCTGAAAGAGCTTTAATGTTAATGGTCAAAAAAGTATGATTTTTTGTTGCACAGAAAAATTGTGCACTCCTTGTTTGCCATCATGAAGCAGCCAAATAATGTCCAGTTACGAGCTAAAGAACAGGGAGAAAATTTTAATGATCCTCAAATCAACATTCACTTGTTCATAAATTACACCTCAAAATAAACACAACTGATGTCTGATAATGACCTCTTGTTTCATCTGACAAGTGGTTTTGTTCAAAAACTAGGATTGATCCTGCAAAAAGTAACATTCAAGAAGTCTCAAGCTTTGCTGTGACTAATCATTGAACATACAGCAGGCCTTTTTAGGAAAGAAAAACACATGCAAGTCAGGAAATTATGACTTGTAAGTCATTGGTTTTTCTTGCTAGTGAACATGAAAACAAGAGAAGCAATTGAAGTTTAGGAAAGGCAGATATTATGGTGACTTTGGACTAGTGAAACAATGGTTAGGTTTATTTGTATTTAATTTAATCAATTTAAACAATGGAAATGGGTAAAATGATTTATGCCATCAACAGCTAACCAGGCTTATTGATGACACATTACATAGTTGTCTTTTATTACATCCTGTAAGTTTCTTTTATTGATTTGTCACTGTCTTTAGTTTTTCAATATGTTGCCTAAAACTTTATTATTCAGTGTTGGGATTTATCCTTGTTAGTTTGGTCTTTTAATGAAAATAAATCTCCCAATCTTGGTTTTTTGTGACTAATACATAACTATTTATAGAGCTGTTATGCAAATAAATTATATAACAGAAACTGGGTTCTAATAGGTAAATTAAAGAGCCTGGGGTTAATCAAGGCAAAATGTATGTGAATTTGTGGCTGTTTAGATCTCATTCTCGCCTTGCTCAATCTTAACCTCCAACTTTGAGTTTACATACCACCTACTGCAATAATCTAATTGTACAACCAATCATCAGACAGCATTATCCACACAACAGTTTGTCAGACTATTTTTAATCAAAAAACCTGATGATTTTCTTCTTTGATTTTATTTTTGCTTCTTATTCTTCCTGTTTTAATAGAGTATTTTTTTGATTTTTTGATCTTTCAATTCCTGTAGCTGTGACATAACTTCCCTATTGCATCAATGAATGTCACTGTTCATAAAATTGTGAAGTCTTGTGATCCACACTAATATGCTTCTGATATAATTCTTCCCAGAAACACTTGTCATGTAACAATATGAAACTACAATGATGAAAGCAAAAATTTTGAAATTTCAACTCTGACAGTGCAATTGCAGTGTAAAGGTTTTGAAGAAAGTTTATTTGTGTATTACTACAGTTATTTACATTTATTTATTAACTATTTTTAGAGCAATTTAATGATTCCAACTTTGTCATTGCTGATATGACAAATTCAACAAATTAAATTATCTTCTATGATAAACAAGCTCACAAAAAAAATGACAATGCACTTTGTAGTCTTTGTTTGTATTCACACCTTCAGAAAAAGTTTCAGTCTGAAATCTGTCATTCTGTTCCTGACAACTGCATAAACCAAATACAATTATGAAATTTGCATGCACTTTCTCACTTTATTTTACAAGAATGTAACCTTGTTGCATTTGATTTCTGGGCATTCTCATATGTTAGCTGATCAAGTCATTGTCTGGTTGAATTTATAGACATCAAATTTATCATCCTACACAATTTGTTGAATATGCAAACCAAATTCACTCTGTCTCTGCAAAATATTTTGATCACAACAGCAACAAAAATCCATTTTTTACTGGCTGGGATTCTTTTCTGGGCAAATATTTTGCTAATATGCCACCAGGATTCACTGATGTATACTATTTTGAGTCTAAGACTGGAATTGTAACATAAAAACTCTGAAAATGGATGGAATTTCCCATATTTCACCCACCAGATTTTGCAAAATTAAGCGCCATTCACCATTCATAAATGGAAGAATGAAGAGACATGTTGTACACTGCTAGCAGTAAAAAAACAAAGAGTACATTACCATGATTGACAATGGAATCAAGCACTTAAAAGAAGCAGGTGTTGATTATGATAAGTTGAAGTGACAACTCATTAAATGAAGAACTGCAAAAAAAAAAAAAGAGCTGATGCAATAACTATATTGTATGAAAAGGATGCTCTGATTAAAATATCTTAAATCATACATTTTTGAAGAGACAAGCATTATTGGAACACTTGGGCATTTCAGACAGAATTGTTATCAGAGGTATGAAATTAATCACATACAAGAGAGATTAAATCATAGGACAGATGAAATTTTCAAGAAAATCAATGCATAGTGGAAGATACCCAAAAAAGGAAAATTAAGGAAAAATAAAGCAAAAAAAAAAATAATAAAACTGAAATCACCCTTTTGTAAAATTCAAAATTCGAAATAATCAAAAAATAATCAAAAAAAAATTTAAAATTTAAAATTTAAAAAAAAGAAAAAGTATTTATTTAGTTTGGAAAAATTGATAGGAGCACCATAGTATTTTTGAAATTTGAGAAGAAAAAAAATTCTGTTTAAAATTTTTTCCAACATTGTTGCTTTTATTGACAGAAACAACCAAAATAAAAACAATATAATCAAAAAAGGAGCTTTTTTTACAGTTCATATATTGGTTGATGTTTCATTTTGATTTGAGTTATCTGAGCAATGGCATGAAAATTGAATTAAGTTCAGTGTGATTGCCACAAAATTGTCTGGCCAAAATTCCAAAATCTTTGATGCAGATGTTAAATTTTTCATGCAGTGCACCCACCTGGGTTATATTTAAATTGTGTTTTTTATTGCTTCAGTTCTTCCATCCAGTTTGACAAAAATTTGATTATTGTCTTTGTATCCTTTATCAGTGACAAAAATTTGATTATTGCCTCTGTATCCTTTATCAGCAGCACCATTTTACCTGGATTAATATGATTCAAAATTGTCACACACACCATTCTTAAGTTTGAATAGTGGCCACAAAGTGCACCACCAGATACAAATACAATTTTTGAAGTCCCAAATGCCATTGTAACTTAATAATGGTAGCCAGCACACTGAAATTTGTGGCTGTAAAGTCCTTTGTCACTTGGATGGGCTTCAGTGACCTTCACATCAACTCCATTAACATAACAAGATGGAGCAAGTATGCTTCAATTTTTGAAACAATCATTAAAATGCATCTGATACAAAGGCAAAAAAATAAATAAATAAATAAATAAATTTAAACAAAAAAATTTTTAAAAATTAAAAATTAAAAATTAAAAAAAGATGAGAAAGCATAGAAAAATTAAATTAAGATTAAAATCATACAATATTCATGTTCCAAAAACAATCAACTGCTTCCACAATTTTGTTCTTCCAGTTTGTTTCAGATAAAATTTTATTGCTCCAACAGCGGCAGATGGATAAACTTTCAGGAAGTGAAGCCCCCATAGAAAATGTTCTTTATGGAGTTTGCACAGGAAGAATGTTGGTCTCACAATTTTCCATACATCAACAGCAGACTCAACACTTAACCCAAACATAGCTACAAACTGGTGCTTCCAAATAATATGGTGCTGAAAAAAATACCTTGTGGAGTTTCCAATATGCTTTGATGCCATCAGCACAATCGGTCCAAGGTTTCATTCCAATCAAATTGATGCATAGTTGAAAACTGATTGATTTAATGGAAATTTTAAGTGCGGGTTTTTTGAAATTAACCCTGAAAAATTTTTGTTCTTGAAAATAGCACTTACTTAATTTTTTTTGTTGAAAATGTGAAAATATTGGGATATCATGTTATGATATCATGATATCATAATATTTTCAGATTTGTAAGAATAAATATTATTTTTTTGAATATGTTCATCTTGCTTGTGCTGGATATGTTGTACCTGCAATCTGAATGGTGGAATAAACCTGAGTAATACATTTTGCACTTATTCATGAGGAACTAAAACTTGATGATACACCAGCAAATTGTAAACATAAAATAAATCAGACACACTGAAAATGAACAATTTCTGAAGCTGAATAGCTGAGGAAATATTTAGATTGCCAGCAATTGCAATTTGAATTATTTTGATAATCAGCTTGATATTTTGATATCACAAATTCATGAAATATGACAAAATTTCATGGAAAAATATAAACCTGATTATTTCTGATGGAAAAGAAAAAATTTGAAATGAAATCAAAAAAATTTTCTGAATTGATTAACATTTAAAATTGATTGAAAAAATTTTTCACAAGAAAATTCCCAAAAATGAGTAAAGGAAAATGCACTGCTGCATAAAGTCATGAAAAAAATATGACAAACCTTACTGCAAGATCACTGGTGCATTTGTAAGACAAAAGCTCCAGAAGCTCAACACTGCTGATTCACAGACAATTAACTCCAAAATTTGATCAATGAGGACCAAGATGAACAAACTTGGTGGTAATAAATTCACTAATATTTTAACTTATTTATTGGATGCCACTGGTTGATTGGTCTCTGTTTTTGCTGTTAGGGTTTGTGTGGCTGTTCTCTTCCATACTAAACACTTATTTATTTAAACAGAATACATTCCTAATCCAACCATGAACCTGGTTACCACCAGTGCTGGTGTTGAAAATCCTGGAAATGGTTCAGATTCCAGTGGAGATGATACTCTGAGTCAGTTCCATCAAGATTGGCATAAAGAAATCTATACTGGTGCTTCTGTGCAAAGTTTTCAAAATTCTGCAAAATCTATTCCTGGCTGGACAACTTCTACTTCAATTTCATCCAACTCTTCAACTCCTGGATAAGCCCATACTGCATTAAATTCCAGTGTAGCAACTTGTTTTCAAGCCAAAACGTACATCAAGTGATCTACCAGCAGTCGACATTGTTCATTATTCCAAAAATTCAATCAAGAACACCCCCATTCACTCCAACACTTTCATATATGAGATGATGCATCATGAAAGTGGTGACCAACATTTAATTCAAGTTTTTCTCAAGTACTTAACAGATCACACAACTTGCTTTACAGTTTTACTTGATGGCTGCCAGCTTGTTTATACAGTGAAACCAAAATATATATACCCAGTGGCTTTTATTTCTTCAAAGAATTTTTCTGTTTTGGACCCTCAAAATGCAGCAGTTGTCCAGTATTACAGAAATGATCCAGAAAACAAAGAATTTACTTTCATTATTAACTTTCCAGAGCCAGTGGATTCTGAACCTGTTTTTAATATAGTACATGCTTGTGACATTCAAACCAAAAATATGAGAACCAAGGCTGAAGTTTTTGTTCAGCAGCCTGTCCTTCAGAAGTTGGTCTTCAAAATTTCAAGACAAAAATCAGAGGAGCAAGCTGGAGATAGGGACATTGGTGATGATGAAAACAATGAAAATGATGAATAACTTCTTAACTTCTCTTAAACATATTCTTTTTCTGTGAATATCTTTAGCAGTGGTATCTTTAATAAATTTGGAAATTCTTTGAACATTTTTGATTTATTTTTTGAAATTTTTTCCTTTTTGGGTATCTTCCTGGAATCTAAGGACAATTTTGAGAAAGGAGAATAATGAGTGGGTCACAAACAAATATAAAATCCAAGAACTATTTTTTGTTTATGACAACAAAATGGAATAACTGATTTGTTATTCCATAGAATTATAGAATTTAGATCTAGTATGTTGTATTTGTTAACTTGCTGATGATTAAATGTACCAATGGCTCACACTTTTTCGGTATGAATTGCTTTTTTCAGGTAGGTCACACATGTCTGTTTGTGGAACAAACTTGCTCAAAAACAAACATCTTGAATCCAAGCTGGAGCCATTTATACAGAGCACTGTAAAGTTAAGAGACTGAAATAGAACAAATTCAATTGCCCAATATGTAAAAGAATGGTAAGTCTGTCATCAATTGAGAAACATTTCAATCGTAAATGTGCAGTAACAGTTCTGAATAATGAAAGTCAACAATGCTATTAGTCAATTTCTTATCTGTTAATTTTGATGAAGTAGAGACTGATACTGTTTTAATTATTGATGATGGATTATTGTTTTGGAAGAAAGAGACAAATATTTACCATATAATAGTTACGGCATGCATAAGGAAATGCTTCATTATAAAATACATGACCTGCTACTGTTCAAAAATTGAAGAAACACCATTTTGGCAGAAACAATTTGACATTAATTACTTAACAACCCTCGCTATATTTCCTAAATTGGTTTCAGAATTTTGACATAATTTTGTATTTCTTTTCATTTCACGCCAAATAAGGCACAAACAAGCAAAAAAAATTTTAACAAAAAAAAAAGGGGAAAAAAGCGACCATTACAAATATCTCATCAAGAGCTTCAGGCATAATACTGGTGGAAAATATTTTTTAAAAACATTAGAATAAAATTTACAAACAAACCTGCAATGATGTCTTCTTTTTTGCTTGAACTTCTTGAATTCCTTCCATAAAATCTTCGTGTCGAATCTCAAGAGCCCCTCTTCTCAGCGCAATCATTCCAGCTTCAACACACACAGCCTTGCACTGAGCTCCATTGAATTCATCACAACTTCTCGCAAGTTCATCAAAGTTAACATCTGGAGACGTGGTCATTTTTCGGGAGTGGATCTGCATGATACGTGCCCGAGCTTCTTCAGTTGGCAACGGAAACTCAATTTTGCGATCCAAACGACCAGAACGTAAAAGCGCAGGATCGAGAATATCAATTCGATTTGTGGCAGCAATAACCTATCAAAAAAAATCAGATATCCAAATCTTCGCAATGTTCTCATTATTAAACATACGCAACCTTGATACGATCGTCGCTACTAAAACCATCCAATTGATTCAATAGTTCCAACATAGTCCTTTGAACTTCACGATCTCCGCTTTTCTCGCTGTCAAAGCGCTTTGTTCCGACAGCATCACTGATATGAAAAAAAATTCAACGAAAATATTTTCCAGAAGAAAAAAAACGAAATATATTACATTTCGTCGATAAAGATAATAGTGGGGGCTTTTTCTTTTGCTAACTTGAAAGCATCACGTACTGAACAAAAAAATGATCAATAACAAAAAGTATAAAGATCAGCTAACCAAATAATTGTACTCACCGATTCTGGCGCCATCACCAATAAACATTTGAACAAGCTGTGGACCAGCAAGTTTCAAAAAAGTCGCGTTTGACTGAGCTGCACATGCCCGAGCCATCAAAGTCTGTCACACAAAAGGAATCAGCGAAACAAACCAAAGGACGTAACAAGAAAAAATTATTGAAAACCTTTCCTGTTCCTGGCGGTCCATACATGAGACATCCTTTCGGTGGTTTTATTCCCAGCTTAATGAAACGGTCACGTTGATTCATGGGCTCAACAATCGCTTCGACGAGTTCAGTAATTTGCTTTTCCAGCCCTCCAACATCGCTGTAGTCTTCGGTAGGTTTCTCATCAACTTCCATGGCCTTCACACGGGAGTCATACCTGATTTGTTTGTTCGTTCGGCGAAAATAATATGGAAGAAAAACAAAAAACAAAAACGCACTCTGGAGGAAGGGTATCAAGGACTAAATACGAGTCTTTGTTGACGCCTACAAGGTCGCCAGGTCTGAGAGCAGTTGGATCGACCAGACCAATCATTGGCAAAAAGATTGTTTGTCTAGTACTCGTCTTGATGACGGCACACTTGCCTTTCCTGTGCGCATCAAGATCAATGTTTGCGCCGTCTTCTTCAGGTTCATCGTTCGGATCCATGTCCAGAATCTTAAAAATTAATCCCATCACGAAGTGAATGACGCGTTATTTACAAAAATAAAATCAGAATCAAAATTATATAATGCCAACCTCGACAATATTGGAGACTAAGTACGGCAGTTGCTTGTTCAGCTTGATTTTTTCCTTGTTGTCTTTAATTTGTTCCTGTTGCGAGGCGTGTTCATGCTTCAACCGCTGCTGCTCAGAACGCATGATCTGAGGGTGCGAGGGAACGCATAAATAATGCGCGAAAGAATAAGAAGCATCAATGGAGAGGCGGACGGAAACACATCGCAGGCGAATAGCAAGAATAGGAAACTAAAACAAATAACAACACAACACGTACCCGGATGTCGTTCTCGAGCAGTTTTATTCTATTAAGAATGTCGTCTGTCGATGAATTGAGAATATCTGCGCTTAGCTGTTCCTCTTCGGGAACAGCAGTATCGGTGGCCATTGCATCTTCAAGCGATGCCATTTTTGTCCTTTCTTTGTCAACGCGTCCTTCGATTTCTTCACCCAAATGAAAAATACACTTTGCCCAAAACATCATTAAACACTCACGCTTCGTTGTCCAAAAAATGAGAGTGAGAAACAAAAAAAAGAAGGAGAGAGAAAGATAGATGAGAGACATAGTGAGGAGCAGCAATTCAATTTTGGTCACTACGCTCATCAGTTCCTGTTCCGATTCCACCCAGCATTTTAAGCACATCCATTGGCTCTAAAATCTCCTGTCTTTTCAGTCTGTCACTCTCATAAGCACCAATCAACGAACTGAAGAGCGTATCACAATCCCGCTGGCTGAATTTAGCTTTGCGAGCAAGTGTGCCCAACGCATCTCTTCTTGAATGAACCTAAAGACTCATCAAAATTAGAAATCAAAGGGGAAGAAAGAGAAAGGAAAAAAAAGAAGGGGAAAGTGAAAAACGCTCACATCAAACTGAACAGCTTTAACCAAAGATTCAGCCCATTCACCAACACTAACTTTTTCTTTCCCTGTCTGTGTGACAGAATCTTGTCCTTGTTGTTTGTCGATCAAAGCAAGCACACTCCATTCTTGCTCTGACAAAACGCTGACAGCATCTAATTTGTTTGGCTGTTTTTCGGCTACCATACCCGCAACTCCAAACTGCTTTTGTGTCTTGGCAACGTTATGCGAGGTAAGAATGGCATTCCATTCTTCTTCTTCTTTGATTAATCTAATGAAATAAAAAAAATTGAAACCACGAGTTTTTTCAAAAAAATAAAATAAAATAAAAAATCTTACGCATGAATTTCCGTCTCCAACTCCTTTTTTTTGGTTAAATTTATAGCATTATCCGGATTAGGTTTCACGTTTTTCTTTTCAAAAGTGCGGCTTATATCATCACTGGCGCGGTCGCGATTGTACCAAGATGTGCTAATTTTTTTCGACACTAGCCCTTGAATGACTGCATCATACATTTTCAGCACTTTTATTTATTTATTAAAACTTTGGAGTAAAAAATCATGTGAGAAAAATCCATGACTCACCGTTTGCATCGCATTCTTCTCCCTCACATTCTGCCTTGATGCGCTTGGCACACCAGACAAGGATCTGTCGAAGTCGAACCGGGTCGCTCTGCTCAGCATCGACATGTCTATAATATTCGGCAGGATCCAAAGTTTTATGCGGCAGGGCTGAATATGTATGTATATATACATTAAAAAATCAAATGCACAAGTATTGGAAACCAAAATGAAATAAATAAAGTTAAATTAATCAAAAATAAATAATTACCGGTTGCTAGTCCACTTGGACTATTTGACAATCTTTTTCCTCTCATTCCAATACTACTGCGCCTCCTTTTCATTTCAGGAAAATTTGGAATAGGAACTGGAGGGTCGGAACTTTTTGTGTCGTGAATGTAAGGGGTCGCAAAATCGGGTTGATAAGAGATAGGGAATTCATTGCGCATAACACGATTTTTTTTAATCATTGGAGTTTCCGCAGTTTCGACAGGAACAGTTGTGTCAATATACAGCTGAAAATTGATTTAATTTAAACACGCAAAGACAGACCTGTATTCAATTAAATAAACAAACCGTTTCATTAGAAATTATTGGATTATTGGAGAACGATAATGATGACGACAATGGCGGTAGCGGTGGTGGCTGAGTGCGTTTCGTAATCTCAGTGTCAACGCGTTGTCTCACGAAGTTCGGAACAGCAGGATTCGAAGAGGGCGGAGAAATTCCTGTCTCGTGTTGCTGAGAAATTCGCTGAGATGAACGTGTTTGAGGCTGAATAGGAGCAATAGTTTGTTTTTGTTGTTGTAGTTGCTGTTCCTCAGGTTGTTTATTATTAGCTTGTGACTGTTCGCGTTGTTGGTTCTCTATTTTCGGCTTTGCTGCGCGTATTCTTTTGGTAACACCAAATCCTAATTCATCGTAGAAAGTATATGCAGCACGCTGGGTTTCGAATATTAGCAAGTAAACACAACGTAACATAAACAACATGATCAAATGCTTGTATTCAAAGATCATAGTTGAAGAGCCAAAATACTTAGGTAAGTCAACACAAAGTACTAAGATAACTGTGCTAGTGCAGAATGTTTTCTTAACTGCGGAAACTTCGTTGACACGAAGCAAATCTACGCTATAAGATACAAGACAGCATGGTACGCTCAAAAAAATCTGCTATATTTTAAGCTTTTGCGTTATACACCTTTGCCGCCCGCGCCGCCCGTGGTTCCAAAGTCTGATCCACGCTGAGTGTTATTTGCTCTCGTTCCTGCCCCGGTTCCGATTGAATTTGATATTGCTGTTGATGTTCTTGTTTCTGTTCTTGTCTTTGCGCCTCTTGCGGTGTCCGACGCCGTGTGCTTTGGCGAGGCGTCATTCTTTGCTTTGCTTTCTTTGTTTGGACAAATTTAAAACGAATCAACAGAACACCTTATTACACTTCTACATCTACCAGCAAATAATGTTTTCGACCTTTCATCCCTTATTTTACTGACCCGGCTGTTCGAATTTTTCTGAAGCTAAACTTCATATTTATCATAGTCGAAAAATGAAACTACTATATATGTCAAGCTTTCAAAAAGAATAGTAAGTAAATCATTTTATTCGCCACCAGCCGCATGCCACATTATCTGAGTTGGTGGTACTTGCAGCTCATCATTTACTCTATTGAAATAAAATGAGTTACAGTAGTTACATACAAAACAAGTTGAAAAAACAACATACTTGGCAGCCATATACTGTCGTAACAAGCCTTTGAGTTCTTCACTTTGAGATCTAACAGAATCAATGTCTTGAGTAAGCTGATGACGCTCAGTCAAGAGAGTATTGTACTTTTTCATTGCTACATAAACGGCCTATGCATTGGTTACTCCGGTATACATAATTAATCCGAATAGATACATACCATCCAGATTCGATAGCTTTTATCGTCTATCACACCGGCCATTCGTTCCCAATAATGTCTTTGTTGGTCAATCTTAGACGTCGGAGAAATTTTGCAATTGATTCCATTTGTCTCCATAACCTCATTTTCACTTTTCACAAAGTTTTTTTCGTCTTGTATTTATAATTAAATTGGTGAAAACTTCGAAATGAATTGTTAACAAACCAGAGCCTTCATCAGCATCCAAAAAATTGTATCTTCCGGAGTCTTTTTCGGACCGATGATCTTCCACAAACTTACGAATAGCGCGGATGACATCATTTGGATTAATAAGGGAGGAATGAAGCGTTGATAATGAGGAAGTTATAATAGATTCGTTTGGAGCTGCAACAGAATCTGCTGATGTAGCTGTTGTTGTTGATGCGTTTGCATCAGATACAGTTTGAGCTTTAGCAAAAAAGAAAGAAGTCAGTTTTTCGATATCTTCAATAGTCTCTACCCCAAGTGCCTTGAAAATTGAATCAAGCTTCATTAGTGACTGCTCATCTTTATGTAAAGGCGCCAATAACTTTTGTAACTTTTCTTCCACAAGAAAACCAGCTTCATTACATAGAAGTTCCAGCATTTTTTTCATTGTTTTTGTGTACCCAGCAGGAGCATTTGCAAGCCTAGTTTCTTTGAATATTGCAGCAAGACTCTCATTTGAACCACCGGTTCTCTCATGCAGTTTGGTTCCAACAAATTCTACACCATCAATATTTTCATCGTGAATTTGACTACCATTTTTCTGGAGTTTGAACGTATTTGGTGCCCGTGTTCTGAAAAGATCCTCGGGTGGAGCAATCCATTGCATCCCAAGTTGCTGTTCAACAATAATACGATCTGCAACAATCACTTTCCTCATAAGCTGCAGTGTATTTTCCTCGTTCATTGCCCAGATTTCCGTGTACTTTGTAGTGTCTGAGATTTGAAAATGCCTATATTTCTTTTGTAGCTCCTTATATTGTTCGAGGATGCGCTTGTAGTCGTCTGTAAGAGACACGTACTCCTGTTGGTACATTTTTTCTTGTTTAGACATTTTAGCTTTGAGAGAATTGAGGTGGTCTGTGAGACGTGTGATTTTGCGTTTTTGCGTTCCGAGAATCGATGCATTTTCTTCTTCGCGCTTTTTCAGGACTTGAAAGTTATATTCCAGTTTCTCTGTGTTAAGCTGATACGTTGCTCGCATCTAATGGAACATAATTTCAAAAATTATGCCAACCTGTGTTTAATTTTTTTAAAAATTAAAAACCTGCTGTAACTGTTGCTCCAGAACTTGAACATCTGTTTCCAATTTTATTTTCACAAGGTTATATTCTTCTGCATCTCTCACTCGAAGAGCTTCAAGTTGTTTAACATGATCATCAATTCGTTCTGAACGTTCTTCCAAATATTTTCTGTGTTTTTGCTTTTATTTTCACCAAAAAAATAAAATAAAATAAAAAAAAGAAAAAAAAACCATACGCTTCATTTTCTCTTCGTTGCGAAAATAAAGTTTCGATCTCTTTCATATTTGTTTCAATCAGCTCAGAACGTTCTTCAATAAATGACTTTTCAATGAGTTCAAGTTCTTCTTTCAGCGAAGTTTGTAGATTTCGGTATTGTTCCTCCATTCGCTCAATCAACATATCTAATTCAAAATTAAGTTACGTTAAAAAAAAAATCAAAAAGCAGACAAACCAATCTCTTCCGCCTGTCTCTTCAACTCCTTGACATAATCATCATCCTTCGCCTTCAAATCCACCATATACTCATTTAATAGCCTACTCTTGGAGGCCATAAGTGTATCACACGCATCACGTTGCTTTTGAAGGAGCTCATTGAGCTCATATGGTTTGTTGTTTATCGCGAGAATATTTGCCCATTGTACACTTATTGTATCGTGCATATCCATGCTTTTTATTGAATCATCAGTTCGTTTTTTTTCCCAGTGCTGAGTTTTTTTGAAGTCGTCAAGACGACGTTGCGATTCACGTGCGACTATTCCAACACGGATATTTGTTACGAGTTCAGTTGTCGATAACTGGATTTCAGATTTTATTAACAAAAGTGAAAGTAAATGTTAATTAAACCTTGATGCTGTCAATTTTTTTGTTACTCGCAGACATCTGCGCACGCGCTTTTCCAGCTTCTTTCTTTTCCGTGCCATCAAGCTTTGGTTTCCGCCGTCCGTCACTATCTTCAACCAAAAAAAAATTAAAAGTAAAATTTTGCTATTATTGCCAGTATATATATTTGCACAGTATAATATATATTTAAGTTCTGGATTTTTACCATCAGATTTATCAGGCTTCATTTTAGCCATTCGAGCAGCTTCGATTCGAATTTTTCTTGCATGAATCCGTGCTTCTTTCGTATTTGATCCTGCCCCACCTCCTGGATTACCGCCACCACCACCAGTTTGAAACTGCTGATGCTGTTGCTGCTGAGAAGATGATGAAATTGGTTGTTGACCTGCAGCGATTTCCTCTTGCTGTTGTTGAGGCGGTGCCAACATTGTGATTTATTTTTTGAAAACTGACAAACTTTTTTTTTTTTTTGGTAACACACAGACACACATACAGGCATACACACATTCCCACAATAAATTCATGGCTCTGCCAATAACAGCTGAAGTTGCTTGATTTCTGCAAGATTTCGTTGGTGTCTATCAACAGTGGATGTCACAAGAGGAACACAAAGCTTGTCCAAAATACTTGACAGATTGCGAATGTAGAGGCCACTGTAATGACTTGTGACGAGTTTGCTCCGTAGTAATTCAAAATTTTGTTCCTGTTTGGCGTTGTTGGTGGCGGTTGATGATCCCGATGGTAAGGACGATGAAATCGCTTTTGTGAAAAAATCTTTTTCTTCCTGGAAAATACAGATAATACATTAAATAAATAAATACAAAATCAAATATTTACACTTAAAAATATTTCAGGAATCCGCATCAATTGAGCTAAAACCTCTTTTTTGATGCCTTCTCTTGGCCGTATATACACAGGAACTTCGACACGTCTTTCGTTGATTGAGGTAAATAAG
>JADGJH010000626.1:0-15953 GCA_027596945.1 Physocladia obscura
GCTTTTTCTGCTGATTGTGATTGCTCGCTAGTTACGCCGGCTGCCTGAGATGGATCTCCGCCATATTGAGCATAATATGCATAGTATGCTGCCCAAGCCGCTGCGTTTGCTGCTTCGTCGCCTCCTGCTTCTCCAGTTGTTGTTTCAGTTTGGGCAGCTGCATTTGCAGACTCATCAGCCGTAGTTCCATTTTGCGCTGCGGCAGCTTGTTGTGCATATGCAGCATATGCAGCTGGATCGTAATACGCAGCGGCTAAAATGATTTGTTGATGAAAAAAGAAAAGAAAAGTTTATTGGAAATCAAAGGAAAAAAAAACAGTTAATACCTTGGGATTGGTCATAATACTGCGAATAATCGGTGGTTTGCAGTGCGTATTGACTTGCCCTAGATTATTTTGATTGCACAAACACATACAACCCGATAGACACAGAGATAGATTGATAGAGAAAACACGAAGAATCATATGCATAGTTTTTGAGGTGGGGAAAGAAGAAAAAAAACACACATTGGCATGACAAACAAATGAAAAATACTTGCACTAGTTTGGAGAAGATACCAAAAACCAGATAAACAAAAAATGAAACTTACATGGCAGAGTACGGGTCAGCGGTAGCGCCTCCATAACCAGCTGTTGCAGCAGAGTAACCCTGACTAGTGCCGCCATAACCGCCGTAATTGGCATAGGGATTCATTCCCATACCCACTCCACTAGCGCTGGCTCCACCAACAAATCCACGATGCTATAAAGAGACCGTGTTAATAATAGTCCAGGGAAAATAAGAACAAAAAATACAAACCCCAACATGTCCAGCCTTCTCAAAAATCGCATCGATGGCACCGCTAATTGCTTCGCGACTAGACCCGTAAACTTTTATTGTTCTCTCGTTGTTGGCATCCGGCATCTGCTCAAATTGAAGTTTGACACCAAATTGGTATTGAATAGACTTGCAACTTTCTCCACCCTTTCCAATAACCAAGCCGACCCGGTCGTTTGGTACTTTAACTTCTTCCATTTCTTGTCCGGTAGGTGTGTTGTTGTAGCCTTGAACAACACCGCTTCCGACCATTACCTGTGTTTTAAACGCGCTAAGGAAAAAAGAAGAGGCAACTTAAGAAAATGCAACGAACTCTTGCAGCAACAATATCTTCAATCATTTTTTTTGATTCTTCGATTTGTTCGTCGCTTCCTTGAATGGTAACCGTTTTAAATCCTTGCCGAGGATTTCCGTCCTGAATAACAGTTATTTTCGCGCCCGTTTTTGCTTGCAACATTCGAATTGTTTCACCTCCTTTACCAATAACAAGACCAACTCGATCGCCCGAAACTTCCATGCTAACTGTTGTGCCTTTTGGACCATAATGAGAACCACCAACACCTATATTCCCACCAAAACCACCTGGCCCGTTCACCTTATTACTGACAAGCTCATCGATCATTTTTGCTGCCTTTTCACACTCATCTTCCGTCCCAATCAACGTCGTAATCCGTGTCGGCTCGTTACTATCCCTGTCCTGGTTAAACTGAATCTTTGCAACCCCACTTTCAGCCTGAATCCGTTTCAGTGTCTCGCCGCCTTTTCCGATAATCAACCCGACCATATCGGCAGGGATGTTGACTTCGCGGCTAATTTTTGTGCTGACCATGCCACCCGAGAGTCCAAGTTTGGCCAGGAACGAGTTTGTCGCGTCGTCCGAACCAAGACCAGCACGCTGTTTGGGAACGTAGCCGGAGATTGGAATTTCGTTGTAATCGTCGCGGGGGCGTTTGTTCGCGTCGAACGTGGATGCGGTTGTTGTTGGGGTTGGTGTTGAACCATATAAATTTTCGCGCTTGGAATAGCCGCTGGTGGGAGGGTCATCATCGCGCGCGCGCTTAATCGAGTAAGAAGACGCTGGAATCGAGTCGGGAACTGGCGTATTTGGCGGGAGTTTCGTTAACGTATTATTAAACAAGGGGAACTTAGGTACGCTGTCCCGCAGCTTTTGCAGCCGCCGTTAGTTTCGCAGCAACGGCTTTCGCTCGTTCAACGGCTGAGGATATGTCGGACTACGCATATTGTTATTGGTTGTTTTGTTTTGGCATTACTTCTGTCACTCACCATGGTTGAATTTCTTTTCTTTTTTTTTGAAATATGTGAAAACTATCATTCAATAATTGTAAAAATATTGAGAGAACTTGCTACTACAGGAATAATATTAGTGTTTGTTTCTCAACAGTAGTGAGATTCTGTGCTGGATTTTTTGTAATCAAGTGAAACATTTAGAAAAATGTAGAGAAGACAAATCTTTGTATTTTGTTGAAGTAAAGGTAGATTTAAGCTGTATTGATGAATAAATTCATTTTTTATTGAAATAAAAACACTCAAATCACTCAGAAAAAAAGAAAAGAAAAGGAAACAGTGGACTTGCCTTTCTGTCATTAAACAGAAGCTTTGTATTAATAGAATAAGAGAGCTTTATGCGGGGAGAAAAATAGCAAGATTAATTTTAAAGACTATTCACAATTTTTGCATTGGAGCATTTTGAGAAATGAAAACCTATAATAAAGAAAAAGACTTCTGCTAAAATTTCGCACCACAGACAGTCATAAATGGAGATTGGAACAGATTTGAATGTACTGATGACCACAGTAGATGCATTCATTGTTGGTGCAATCAACTTTAGTTTATTAATAAAGATATTAAGCTATTTATTAACTAAACAAAACTGTGACTTGTCTAAAGTCAAAACAAACTAAGTTACCATTCAATCATTTGGAATATAAGCAATGGCAGAAATACCTCATTTGTTTGGTTTTTCTCAAAGTGCTTTATGTAAACATTTTTCATTGAAAAAGTAGAGCAGAAAAAAACTCAAAGAACAAAATAGAAGGAAGGAGCTGTGCAAAAAATGCCATAAAGAAGGCTCTAGATTTAGTTTTTAGTATAGAATCTTAACAAATAAAAACTCCCTCAACTCTTAAATTTAAAGTCAAGCTTCTGATAAACCTACTGACATATCAACATTAATCTCCTACCACAGAAACATTAAACTTCAGCAATGTCTCTGGGTGCATAACACTGAAGCTGTTTTGGAGAAACAACAGGTATCGGGACTTGGATGCCAGATAAATTTTTGTTTCTATTATGTTTAAAACTTTACTGCAGCTGTCTATAATTATATTTGAAGCTATTTGATTAGCTGGCATCATACTGCCAATTTTGGTCAAAAGTCAATGTGAACTGTTTTTATTAAGAGCTACAAGGAAGAATTAAAAATTGAATTTCTGCAATAAATTTTTGCTTGTAGAGTGAGAAGGATGTAGTGATGAGATCAAAAGACACAATACATAAATATGTACTCATTGAAGTTGATTCAGCCTGTGCTTGAAATGCATGCCCGGCTATTGTTCTGCGCTGGTTTTGTTTTGATTTTCTCTGACGGTGAAGCAATTTTTACTTCCTCACAGAATCGTAAGCAGCATAAACTATGACAGCCGCCAACACCATCCCCACGCACCCCGCCATCCTAGCCGTCGTGCGTATTTACTGAAATATGTCTTTCGTATTGGATATTTTCCTTGCGATATTTGACATGATCATGGCTAAAGCGTGGATGACACATCTAAAAACGGAAAACACGACAAGGAACTGATCGTAGTAGTGTTGGAGCAATTATTCTATATAAAAAACGAAGTTTAAGCTGGACGAAATAGTCGATATCGTATATGTTGGAGCCACTTTAGAAAATAACAGACCACATCACCTTGCACCAATCAAGACAATATCGAAACTAATTATTCTATTTACCAATAACCTGAACAGCTGAAATGGTCAAGTTTCTTAAATCCGGAAAGGTTGTCCTCATTCTGTCTGGTCGTTTCGCAGGAAGAAAAGCCGTAATTGTTAAGAACTTTGATGAAGGTACTGGAGCCAAACCGTACCCACATGCTGTTATTGCTGGAATTGAACGTTACCCATTGAAGATTACAAAGGGTATGGGTCAAAAGAGAATCGCCAAGCGTTCGCGCGTTAAGCCATTTATCAAAAGCATCAACTACACACACATTCTGCCGACTCGGTAATAAGTCCAGATCTCCGAATAATTCTCGCAAGTCACTTTCTGTTTCTAAATCTTTGTTATTCGATAGTTACAACTTCGACCTTGACTTCAAGTCAGTGTTAACTGCCGAGACGTTCAAGGAGCCATCGCAACGTATTGCATCCAAAAAAGCCATCAAGAAGCTTTTGGAAGAAAGATACAACAGCGGAAAGAACAAGTGGTTCTTCCAAAAACTTCGCTTCTAAAGAAATCATCTGGAAAGTACAAAATTCTGGATGATGGTTGGTGGCGTGGATATGGCCTTGTTGTGTGTGGTGGGATACACAAAGTATTGGACACAAATAAACCAGTGTGCTATTGACATATTTTAAAACTGTAAAAACTCGTTTATACTACCAAGTTTCATTATCACGAATGTCGAACAAATTGAAACAGCCAAACAATTACGTGTTTTTATTAAACAAAAACAAAAAGGACAAACTAAGTTTTACCATATAATTGTATCTTGAATCACATACATACTGCTACTTTCATCATTGAAATCTTTTTTCTTCACATCATTGTTTCATATTAAAAGACCCTCACAATTGCTTTCATCCAAACTAATTTAAAAAATTGCTGAAAAAAATATTGTAATTCAGAATCTTTATCGGGTGTCTTGGCATCCATGATGTTTGTATTTGCATGGTTAGTTTCAAATGTGTAGTTATTCCATCAACTATTTTGTGGATACAACTGTCAGGATTAATTTGACACTGATTTCTGTATTTTTCATTCAGCTTTGCATTGAAATCGAGAGATGGATACTTGACAGTATGAATTGATCCAACTTTTTGTGCTGATGTTTTGACAATACCATCTGCTGCTGTTTTTGCATCTTTTTTTTTTTTATGAATGAATTTCTACAATCAAATAAAACTCACTTTTTAGCAGTTTTACAACAAAAGTTAATTTTTTGTTTTTTCACAGTGAGTCAAATACACTGAGCAAATCAAAGTAGTTATGAATAGACAATATTGCAGCATTCTTTGTTGCCAATTCTGTGTAAAACAGTGTGTCTTCCTATTGTTCTGGTTGGCTCCAGTCTTTCAACTCAACTTTCAGAAAGTTCCTGAATTCTTCAAGAGATTCAAAAGACATTGGTGAATTTATTCTTGTGCTCTTGTCTTCCTCATGATTTTTTCCAACTGGTTTGAATACTGCAACATAAATGGCTATGTAATCTACCCTAAATATGATTAAAAAACCAAACCAACAAAGCATTTTAAATACCGCTTTCATTATTTCCAACAAAGCCATCATCCATTTTATTGCCTTTTTTTTTGTTTCAATGAATTGACTGTCTTTGAACAGTTTGGAATAATAATTTGCAGCAAGTTTGAAACACTTTGATCTGTGCTTCCCACATGTTTGCTTTGTTTTCTTGCTGCCAGACCAATCTTTGTTTGTTTTCAGTTGTTATATTTTGTATAACAACTGTTTTCAGAATTACAAAACAAAACATATCCATCATGAATTTGGAGATTGTTGATGTTGATTTTGTGTCTGCCAAAAAATACACTAACTGGTGTTCCAGATACTTTTACCACTTTACCAGGTGGCTGCAAGTTTTGATTTTTTTTGACTGCATTCACATTTGCCAATTGGCTCTGTGCAGTAGAGGCAGTTGAGGCACATAATACATGTCATTTTTAATCAAACAAATCATTTCTTCATAAGATGGCAATAAAAACACACCATCTTCACTTGTAGATCTACTAGATCCATTTTCGGGCCTAGGCAACATCAGGTTAGTTGTGACCATTATAGGGCATCATACCATTGCACACATTTTTCCAAATTTATTTTTGACAGTAGTTTTGAAAATATCTGTAACACAAAATTCACAATTGAATACGTTTATACAAGTTGGCTGGTTTTCCTAATATAGGAAAGCTTTCTTTAGATATTTTATGGGAAGAGAAACCTGTAGATTTATCAAAAGAGTTGCCACAGGATTGTCAGGCTATCATTTATCAAGGTCCTGACAGAAGGGACAACACATGGTCACACAGGTGTACCAGAAATTTTCCTTGGAATGAAAGGAAATATAAATTGTATATGACCTAGTTTATAGAAGATTGACATGCTTTTCTGTTCAATCTTGCAGAGGCAAATTCACTTGAACTGGTGGAATTGGCACAATAGAGTATAATTTAGTTTTTAGAATCTTATTGTTTATTTCCAAGAATAGAACTACTTTTAAATGCTCAATTCTGTGCCTCACAATAAAACTTTTGTGCCTCATTTTTAATTCTTCAATATTGATTAAAAACCAATTTTCTTAGCAAGGCAAACTTAGAACATTTAATCCCCATTCTTGAACTTTACCATGAAGGAAATAAACTTTATATTATTTCACTGTTATCTAATAAATAATATTTTTATTCCCAATTCTATGTTAAATAATATTTAACATTTATTCAGCTTGTATAACATGTTTTCTAAATCTGACATTTTCTTGTGACACCATTGAGAAACAGATTTCCTGGCTTAGCCAAACAGCTAGATGGAGGCTTGAAAACCTTAACAGATCCAATGAGTTATTATCCACCCATTTATCTACCAGTCACTCAAGTACAAATTGATGACATTTGGAAAGATGAAGATGGCAAAATGGAAGAAATGTTGGAAGATGTTGTTGTTGAACCAATACCAACAGAAAGGTATAGACTCAAGCCATAAATTTGTAGTGTTTTTGATTCTCCATTTTTCCAGCTAACTTTTGTCGCTTTCATCCAAGTCCTCAAACTGCTCTGCAATCAAAATCAGAGAACTTTTAACAGAGCAATTGCAACAAATGAAAGGGGCACAAAAACCACAAATTGATCAGTGCATGCTCAGTTAAACCTAAACACAACCATGAATACATAACGTGCTTTAAGTTGTACAATGCCTTTTGCATTAGAGTGCTACACATTTAATTACTGAAATTGTTTGGTTTTTTGAAAATTTATATTTTTGTCCTTCGCTTGAGCTTTTTGCAATGTGACGCCAGCCAGTCCATTCCATTCAAAAGCCCATCCCTTGATGTTGCACTGCATTCTTGAATATGCCAAGAGCGTCGCGCATCCAAATTATTCAAACTCAACCTATCTGAAATCTCTTGGGAATTCATGGCATTGGGCAGATCTTGTTTATTAGCAAAAATAAGCAGTGATGCGTGCGTTAACTCTGCGAATTGAAGTTGTGCATGTAACACAATGCGTGCCTCGTCAATAGTTTCATGATTTGTTGAGTCGACGACAAAAATAATTCCAATCGCATCCTGGTAATCTATTTTGATAATTTGAGCTGTTAGCTGCAATTTTTGCATATTTTCGCTCACAGTGGCGCCACAAAACTCGAATATGAGAACTTCCTCCAATTTCATAGATTTCAAACTTATTAAGTTTGTGGGTGACTGTTTCTACATTGAAGCCTGTTATATGTGTTAACTGCCATTTTGCGTTTACTTATTATATTTTTATTGTACCTATAGTTGGTATTGTTGTAACAATTTCTCCGAGAACGAGACTATATAGAATGGTTGTTTTTCCTGCCAAATCGAAACCAATCTGCGAAAGAGCCATGAGATACAAAAATCATTATAAACTATTACAAACCATCACAATCTTCCCTTCATTTTCCTTTGGGTAGTTTTCGAGATTCATGAGTTCAAAATGCTCACTATTCAAGCATGCATGAAAAGCCTTTGACAAAAATCGAAATTCGTAAACTTCTTCTGGTCTAATCAAGGCAAAGATTCGAGAGATAAGTTCAGGTTGCAAATCGGTCAGTTTGCAGCGGGAGCGGCTGGAAGGATCAAGGATATGCTTGATTTGGAAAGAGACGCGCAGGTAGCCCAAACTCAGATTGCTTTCCATTCCGTCCATTTGAATTTTGAACTTTGCAAGATCGGTGCACAGTCTGCTTAGCGCAGCACTTTCTTCGTCACCCGGCTGGTTGAGATTAGCGGATTGTTTAGTGGTTTGAAGTAATTGTGGTTGATATGTCGCGAATTGGGACTGTATTGCGACAGTTTGCGATTGAATTGAAGATATTTGGGTCTGAAGTGACAGAAGCAAGTCTTGGATAGAGGAAAGCACAACGTTTTTGTTGTCTTCCTTGTTGGAGTTGGTGGAACACATCATTTGTGTTTTTCCTTTCAAGGACTGCAAAAATTGCCAATTTTTTTAAATAAAGCTAAGTAACCTAATGGAGACAGGTCATTCTGTTCTTGATACAGCAAAAACAGTTGCTAAAACCCATGGGATCTTGATTGAAGCAGCCAGTTCAGCATAGAGGGGTGAATTTCTAAGCATCCAGATCATTCACATGGACTTTGAAATTAAGTGACACACAAGAGGTGGTGTTTGTTTTATTCTTACAAGCATAAGCATTGTCTTACCAGCCAATGGGACAAGTTGATTTCATTGATTTGTAACAAGATCTATACCAATGCATATGGAGAAACAGGATGGTCAAGCTCTTGCAAAATGGTGAAACTGCACTGCGCAAAACATCGCGACTACCTGATGCTCAAATTTGTTGGCTAACACATACTAAACAGGCCAAATAAAGTTGCAAAAGAGTCACTTGTTCAAAACAAATGGAATTTGTTGACAGCAAGAATTAGTGAGTACAAACCCCAACCAATGCCAAATTACAAAATACTATCTCCACTCTGTATTTGCAATGGAGTTTCTCTGCTTTGGGGAAAATAGTTGTATTGTATAAATGAGGCACAACTGCCCAGAATCTTCAGATGACAGTGAAATGAGTCAATCATTTCATGACAAACTTTGAGACATGAACAAGACACCAGTCAATTATGGGGTTTTCGCAAACTCTCCTTTCCTGCAGGCTTTGACATGTTCACATAAATTGTTACACTATTGAAAGAAGGGGATCTAAAACAGGCTCCACTCAAAACTTGGTGACACCTTACTCAAATGAGCAATGCTATTACAACTATTTGTCAAGTGACTGAATGGGGAACAGGATCTGTCAAAAAAGTGTATTGCTTCCATGAAAATTGCCTGGAGATTCTGCACTGGTTATACAATTTTAGAGTTAGAACAACAGGAATATCTCAAATCAGGTCTCATTTTTTCAATGATCATAATGAATAAGGTAGTAATTATAAATTTCAATAGTTGTTTTAATTAAATAAAAGTAATTTTTTAACACTACTGCTTTTTCATAAACAACTCCAATTGCAATAATTCTATCTTTCTTTCCCTTTTTTCTCTTTCATATCTACCTTGTACCTGTATCTTCTCTTTTCCTGTCATGATTGCACTGACTTTCTTTTTGCCCCAATCTCAAAATTTTAAATATCTCATCCCTTTCAGTTCTTCATTCTTCTTAAGCTTTGGCACACTATTTTGCACTGAAATGAATCTTAAGCCATACTATATTATTATATTGCATTCCTTAGTAGGCAAAAGTGCGCTCATGTTGTGCTGGTAAGCAAAGTAAATTATATTGAAAAGTAGCAAATTATAAAAGTAAAAATGTATTTATAGCGTTTGCTGTATTTGCCAACACCTTTTCTAAGTCCAATTTATAATCAAAAACCTGTTTTTACTATAACAGTGGCATTACTTTTGGTATTTCTCATCTTTTAATATAACTAAAGGTATTTCTTTCATGATGTGAATTCATTTCTGCTTTCATGGCTTCAAGCCATTTTAGCCACATCTTTGATTTCTTTGCTTTTTTTGGTTATTTGGGAACAGGTTCTAAATCATCAATCTTTATTGGACTGCCTGAGAAAGGATTGGCATCTTTGAAAGGTTTAATTCCTTTCATTATGGCTTTCTGTATTTCTGGTCTAATCACAATATCTGTGAGAAAAGTTCTTATTCTAAGCATATTTCTTTTCTTCACTTTGTGATTTATTCTTTTCTCAAGCTTTTTTCTGAAACTTAGTTTATCTGTAAATTTTTCAATTTGGCATTGAATCTCTTTTCTGAGATTTGCAAATATATTTACTTCTCCTCTAGACTTTAGACATACAGTTATACCCCACTTGTCTAAAACTTCATTTAAGCCTTCAGAAGTCCACTCAATTGAATTTATTTTGTCTCTTGGTGGATTTGAAGATTCACTTTCTTTTAATTCAAGTTCTTAATCAACTACTGCTTCTGTTTCAGATGTATTATCTTCTTCATCTGAGTAATATGTAGGATTATCTTTGGAACTCTATCAGATCTTCAATTGTTTCATTGATTGTTTCTTCTGATAATAGATCTTTTTCAACTAATAGTTCAATGCCTTTATATATAAGAGAAGTTTCATCTTCATTACGCCCCTGAATTGAAACATTAGTTGGATTTCTGGGTCTTTGATTGTATCTTATTGTTGGATTTGGTTCACTTATCTCTTCTAACACCTATTTCATTTCAGTTTCTTCATCTTTCCATATATTATCAACTTCAGTTTGTGTAATCAAGATGTATTGGTTTATAATGGTTTTTTTGGATCTATAAAGTTTTCCAATGTCCCATTTATTCTTCTTACTAATTGAGGAAATTGTCTCTGAGTGGCAATCAATACATGCAAAGCACCTGTGACTCTTCTGGATTCTAAATCATATTCTACATAAATGTAATTTTCTTTCATACCAAGGAAGATGCCTGACACACCTCTATATTACAAAGTATTTTCTCTTTTATCAGGATCTTGATAAATTATCATCTTGCATCCCCATGATAATTCTGTAGTCAATTCCTGAGGTTTTCTTTCCCATAAATAGTCTGGAAGATACTTTCCAGTATTTAGCAAACCAACTTGTCCATGATGTATATACTTATTTCTTACTCTAATAAAATATTGACTTGCATATTTCATCATTTTCTTTGGTAACCTTGCATGAATTAACATGGTTATCACAAAATATTTTACTATTCTTATTAATTTTTCTGCTAATTGTTCATTTCTTTGGTATATGGTGGACTTTGTTCCATACATGGAGAAATTTTTCTTCTAATCTTTTGAGAATTGATTAATTCTGAGCATTCATCAGCTCTAAAGTTCTCAACTTGAAAGTTGTGTCTCTACTCCCATTTTAATATTTCTTTTGTGATTTCTTCTACCAAATGACCTTTAGAATGTGAGAAGACAACTGAAGCTTTTCTTGTCCATTCATCTTGAGTCAAAAGTTTATTCAAGTGAAGAATTATTCAAAGCACAACAAAAAATAAAATAACACAAAAGAGGAGAAAAAGAGGAAAAAAGGGCTTAAAATGCATCAGAAAGGAAGAAAATGAGCAGAAAGGAAGTGGGTTCATTTGATTGATAAGGATCAAAAACAGGGTTGCAGGGTTTTTGGTCAAGCCCAATGCACCATGCAATGAACCTCCAGCAACAAATGGCTGTGCTGTACTAATTGCAAAAATTTTAGACTCTGTATTGGATGCAAGATCCAATGCAGAAATCTTTTTGATGAACATGAAGCAGCTTGCAGTAGTTGAACCCAAAACAAATAAAACAAATCAGCTGTGATGACATCCTTCTTATTTTCGTATCAAATGAAAATTAAGGAAATAATTCATTCCAAAGTGTTTACCTGGAGCTTCAAGCATCAGAAAACAGTATTTGCACTTTTTTTTTTTTGTTAACCAGAAAATTTTTTTCACTAAAAGCAACCCATAATACTCTTTCAAATGATTCCACTGGTAATTTCAGTGAATCCATGTGAATGATTTCACCTATTCTAGTTGTGCTATTTTCTGTCTTTGAGTGGATTGGCAATCTTGTTACTTTTCCACAAGCACAACTAACACAATCTTTTTTTATTGAAGATTTTGTTTTATGCTCATTATTAAACTTAACACCAACAGTCACCCCTTTTTTCAATTGATTCTTTGAGCAACTGGCTAGATAAGTGCACTATTTCATGGCATTGGTTATGGAGTAAATTGATGAATGGTAGCTGAGGAACAGGCATAAGGTTCCAGTAAGTTGAAGAAATATAATAGAAGACTTTGCTGGTAGCTGTACAGCTTAAGTTGACAAATTCAATACTTTCTCTCTCAGAACTAAATGACAAGAGTTCAAGATGGAAGTATGAGAAATAGCTGGAGTAGGACTTTAATACTTAATGAATATTTTGTTTTATAAAGAAAAAGAAAGAAAAAGAATAAAAGACACTTGGAAAGAAAAATGGTTGAAAAGTGTTTAGAAATTGCTGGAATTGTTTTTGGGTTCTTAAATGTAATAAAAGGTTTGAGAAATTTCTAGAATATTCTTTAGAAAATTACATTAGTGATCTAATTTACAACAAGTTATTGGCTCACCATGTTTATTCAGAAACAGTTGACTTTGCCCAATGGTTTCAGTCAATACCAAGCCATTAATAAAATGTGTTCATGCTAGGTGATTCGAATTGAAAAAGTGTGTCAGTTGATAGTTTTCACAGAAATTTTATTGTACTGTTTCTTAACACCTGAGAGCAACTTCTTGCATCCATCAGGTGTGAGATATTTGAGGCAATTTTTTAATTGCAATAAGTGATAGATTTGCTTTACCTAAATATTTGTTCTCAAATTCAAATAAGTAAAATTAATTTTGCTTTTGGCACATCTTCACAAAATCAAATATTTTTAATAAAAAATGTTCAATCTACATCCATGTCATTTTGCACAGTTGCTCTTTTTTTTCCTTGAGATTTTGAGACATTTGAATTTCTTGCAGATAAAGATGCGTCGACTAAACCAGCTACTTTAGCACCATATTCAACTCCGAATGCGTCAGTGAATTCATATTCAAGCTGCTGGAGAGTTGGACGTGTGACACTTGCAGGATCTTTATTTAATACAAATCTTTCTGTTTGTTCGTATTCGGTTAATATATGCTTATGAAGCACATCCTTGGATGTATTATTAGCATTTAAAAAGCGACAAAGAGGTTTTTAAAGAGATCAATACATACAACAAGTAGCTCAATAACCAAATCCTTGTCCCGTTTTTCAGTCCCAGTCAAAGTGACAGCTGTGACATTGCCACCACCATCGCTGCCACTCTTGTTCTTTTCCAAACAATTGGTGGTAAAAGCTTTCACATTCGGTCGAAGCAAAATACCCACAACCTGATCGCCAAGCCCTGCAAGGCCAACGATTGCGCCATAATATGTGCCAATGGGTTTATTCGGATCCAAAAACGCGCGCAGCAGAGTTTTGGTGACACGCTGCTGGAGCACCGGGTATGTGCCATTATATGTGTGACAAACGTAAGCGACAAGTTGGGCGGCGAAGCGGCGAAGTGCATGGTGGTCGTCGAGAGGAGATTCGCTAAGCCGTTTAGAGACAATGCAGGTTATCATGATAGGAATAAGTTGGTGGAGCTGGTTTGCAATAATTATGTTTTAATTTTTATCGAGTTAAAAGGGGTTGGCTGTACATATGGCTCGATGAATAAATTTTTGTTGTTCAGCAGAGCACGCGTCATGCGCATCATTGACCAATTTACTTTCAAGTTCCGCACATTTTTTGTGGTCTAAATCAATGAAAAAAAAAAAAAAAAAAAGAATTAAAATAAAATTTTATTTTTTCGTTAAAATAAAATTAAAAACATTATGAGTAATGAATTGAAAAAAAAACGGAAACTGTAATTGAAACGATGCAGTGTTTTATTTTGAAGAAAGGACGAAATTGTGAAGAAAGTAGGGTTTGGTTGATAACAGTCGAAACGGGATGGATCAGCATCACACGATAATAATAATAAAAATTTTCAAAGTAATTTCATTGCCGTACCCGAAAAAAAATTTCAATTCCGTTGTGGCTGCATGCAGTGGGAAAAAAGAAGAGAAAAAAAAGAGGCAAGAATCTTGGTCAAATCACAGATGAGGCACGCACACTACAAGCCGCAGGAGCAATCCGCCGAGCAAGGTTGCGTGCAGCATCCTTTGTTGTTTTGGACAGAAACTGACAATCGAATCAGTTGTCGAGGGACTACTGGGGCTGTACATTGACGGGGCTGGCACGGAGGAGGACGGCGCGGACAGTCGCGACGACGACGACGACGACGACGAATCGGCGTTCTCGTCGCTGAACGGGCGGCGCATCGGCAGTCGGCGCAGCAGCAAGCCGCGCACGGCGTCGCTGCCGTCGTCGGCGGTGCGCGCGCGGGCGTCGGCGGCGGCGGCGTCGCTGGCCCCGCCGCCACGGCTGCCCCGCGGCCGCGCACTCACGCTGTCCACGTCGACCGTCGCCACCGCCACCTCCGCAACCGCAGCCGCAACCGCTTCGACGCCGCCCTCCACGCGCGCCTCTCGCGCTTCGTCGCTCGGCCGCGGAACGGCCACCAAGCTGCTTCTGCTCAACCTGCTCAACGACATCAGCCGCGAAATCGATGCGCAGTCGCCGCCGCCCCTCTCCGCAGACCCCCCGACTCCGACAAGCGCGATCGCAAACTACGTGAACATCCCCGTGCGGACTAAATCTAAAATGTGGCGACAGTCGGAATATATGTGATCCCCCACCCCACAATTGTGCTGTTGACCAGCCGTTCATTCTTGTTCTGTCACTCTCTCTTCTGCTGTATATATAGCTCGTTGCTCGTTCATTGGGGATAAAATAAAGACAAACCTCATATTCTTCTGGTACATTTTCTCTTTGAAATCCCCTGCCAAATTCTGGCTTGTGAAAATTTTTTGATTTCTCGCGTTATTTCATTTCGAAACCATGTGTTTTGACGACAACAAATATATTTGTTTAATAAAATCAAAAAGATTGATCATCGACTAATATTGCTCTTGAATTCCTCTTATCCATTTAATTTTCTTTTGTCACTTTTGTTTTATAACTGAAATGAAGGCTAAAATAGATGCATTCCGAATTGAATATATTAAAGTATTAAACATTTTTGATAATAGGCCACTTGGTTCAGCCATTACAGCTGAGTGACAATACCTTGCCTTTGTACGGGGGCTCAAGGTTCGATCCATAGTCGGGTCGGGCTTCCCCAAGCTGAACCTTAAGTCGACACCTGTCTTTCCATCGTTTTCGTCTGTCTCGTGTTGTCCTTTAGTGAAATGCACTTTTTCATCAAATATTGACTGAACACATTGCTGCACATCTGTGGGGTGTCTATTAATTTCACTATTTTTTTTTTTAACGACTATCAAATAAAAACAGAGGGAAGAGTCTTTTTTCCGTGGTCTGCGAGGACTTAATTCATCTCTTGACTCGGTGTTTTTTTTCTTTGTGTTTTTTTTTTTTTTTATTTTAATTTTTTTATTTAATTTTAAGAAAGACAACAACAGCATTCAAAACATTAAAGAAGATAGGATAACCTCAGTAGCGAATAGCTTCAGCACAATGCGGTTTACAAGCGATTACAAGGAGTTGAATCTGGTCCAACTCATAAATTAATCGAAAAGTACTTTAAAAAAAACCAAAAAAAAAAAGCCATTCATACTATGAAATTTAAAATTATTTTGGCTCGATTTTTTTAATTTGAATGGAAAGAGGAACGACCGAAAACTGTTGTCGGAAAGCAAAATTTTTGTGTCAACTTTTGAGTTACGCCTCAGAAAGAACCTAAAACTCAAGTGATTACTAAGTTTCATAAGATATTAAGCAAAACCATTTCTTCAGCAAAGAAAGCACGTTGAAAGACATGTATATAAAAAAAAAAATAATGTAAGTTTGGCTTTTTTTTGATTTCCCTGATTGTGCTAAACCCTAATCAGTTGGATAAAAAATTTGAAAATACGGAAAAATACAACAAACAAACAAATAGAACCAAAGAAAGGACGAGAAATGGCTTTTCGTAAATTTAAATAATTGGATTAAATTTTTTTTCCCCCCAATCTAATGGAGCTTTTAACTTATTTAAACAAATTTAGATAAAACAAAAAAAAAAAAAATTGATAGAGTGATAAC
>JADGJH010000627.1:0-15949 GCA_027596945.1 Physocladia obscura
CATCTGCAAATACCAGTTAATGCAATTGATATTTGCTTCTTGATGCTACAGGTCCAAGAGTAATGATTAATTTTTTAGAAATAAAAAAAAAAAAAATTCTTTGATTGTCCATCAGCAAAAGCTGGTGCCAGCCAAAGCCAGTAAGCAGTGGAGAGTCATTAACCCTGCACCATCTGCATTAAATAAGTGAAACTAACCACAGCAAAGCAATGGGAATAGGTCCAGAATGAACTCAGGAAATGTCTGAACCCTGACTAGGTCCTGAGAATAGCCAGGTGGCATCCTTTCTGCTCTGGAGATAAATAGAGTAGATAGAATAAATAGAAACAAGTAAGTGTGGTTAATAAATACAAACACAATGTTTTCTCTTTTTTCCAACAAGATACAGAGTCCTTGTTCTGGTACCACCAGCAACTAGAACCCTTCTCTTCACACTCAGGCTGCACTCTGTCAATACCAGCATCTAAAGCTGCCTCATCACCCATTGCCCTGGTTGCTTGACTGTGTCCTGTCACCTGGGGGTAAACTTCTCTTTGCAAGCTTGTATTCACTGGTCCAATCATCAGGCAGTCCACTCCATTTCTGGTGATGCAAATGCCTCCTAGTCCTGAGGAATATTCCATCCAGGGGATGGTGCACTAAAAAGGATATCCACTAACTCATTCCACAGCATTGCTAGATCTGTCCCAAGTGTCATGGAAGACAGAAAGTGAAAGAGGTGTAAAAAAAAGGTTGGAACTTATTTTTTGGGCTGCTGTGAGTCCAGTACAACACCCCCAAGTGTCACTCTCATGGTGGAAGACCTGCGGCACAGAGACACTGGTTGAGCTTGATGCACCACTGGCCTCACAGAGCTGTTTGCATCCTGCAAACAACACACCATTTTTCAGAACATCTTCAATTTCTTACTTCAACTACAAAACCCAAAGAAAAACAAAACAAATTTAATAAGAAAGGTCAAAACATGAATAATCAAAAAGAACCAAGCAAACAGACAACCAATAAATAATAAAATTATATACAATATATACAAAATATAAATAAATACAAATATTTACAAAATAATTATCAGATAAAGTCAAGGAGTTTTGAACAAACTCAACCAACATGTGAGAATGAAAGGCCAATTGCTGGAAGAGATATCACTTCAGACCTTTAAGAGCAAGCTGAGAAAGGCTTAATGATATCAGAGCCTATGGCTGTTCCTTTGCCATCACATATACTGTTGGAAGCAGGTGTAATAGAACAAGTATTTTCACTGATATGGTAACAATTCAAGTAGTTTCAAATTCAATTCTGGAAAATTCTTCAAATGGCGTTGACAGAACAACCAAATGCAACCAAGACTTCATTTTCATTTTTATTCTATATTATTCATGTATCATTATTTTATCAATTTTTCTATTACTATTCTTTTCCTTTAACTTTTTACTTTGTTTGTTCTTTTAATAATTAAAATATTGCTTACCAGTTATATCCTTTGCCAAAAGTCATGATATTTTGCAGCATAACACCACTGGTATTAATGAAAATAAAAAGTATAGCATTTGTCTCTTACCTTAGATGCCAGGTGATAAACAATCTATCCTGTATAAAACTCCTTACTGCACTTGCCAATGTAATACCCACAGTTTTCGAAAGTATAAGGCCTTGCACTTGAATGTTTATGTGTTTGTTGTAGATTTTAGTAATTCGCTCTACGGAAATCCATATCTGTTCAGATTTGAGGTGAAAACTCAAAAACGGACATTGCCAAGAGAAAGACAATACATAAGAAATTGAGTTTGCAATTTAATGTGCCAAATATTTTTACTGATACTAAATCTTAAAAAAATTTATTAAGAAAAGAGTCCCATAAAAGTCATTTATAAATATTTAATTAAAAATAAAAACAAGGACGTTCCAATTTTAAAAGTCACCCAATTCTCGTAAAGATTGATGCAAAACATCCTTCATTGCAAGAAATTCTTGATCTGCCTTGTTGCGCGCAAAAAATACGGGGCATTCAATAGAAATGCACTTTACATCTGGAAGATTCATTCCTGGTGTCTGGACTGAACATGAGCGGCAAGTCGCTTGCAATATTGATTTTTTCCGTTCAATTTCCGATAGTTGACCAGCTAATTTTATATAACTTTGTGAGACGTTTGTCTTTCGACAAAAATCACATAATGTCAATAAATCTATATTTACAAGATTTATTATAACTTATTAGAATATAAAAAAAGATAATACCGTTTGGTGTCAGCTCGCCACAAATTAAACAATGATTCGTTTGATAGAATTGATCAATTTTATATTGGACTTTTGAAAGCGCTGTGCTTTTTTGTTTGTACTCTTTCGAAAATTTTACAGCCAAATTTTTTTTCGGCATTTGATTGAACCAAGTTTCAACATCTATGGAAAGAAATAAAACAATAAATAGCTATTAAAAAACAAGAATTCACGTACCAATTCCAATCAGTTTAAAAATTCTCGCGAGCGCTTGAACAGTTTTCAAAACATATACGCGCCCATCAGGACTTAAAGTTCTGTCAAAATATGAAAAATCGAAATCAGGAAGAAAAAGAAAAAAATAATGGTGTCACCTGTCTCTGGCAACATCTAACGGAAAATGAGAGCGTCCAGAATATCGCATATTTCTTGCCTGACAAATAATATACGGAATGCGTTCACCTCCCTGCGGCTCTGTTCTCTTATCATATTCTATGTTTCTCATAATTAAAGCAACTCCTGGAGGCATATTACTTGTCGAAAACAAAAGTCAGTCCATTATACATCCACTGTAAATAACAAACCGATAATTTTTTAGTTTGAATTCAGTTGCAATTATCAAGTCATTCAATTCAACACGGTTCGTCATTATTTTATCCCACTGTCTGTATAAATATTCTTTCAACTCAGACATATCTTGGTCGCGGAACAGTATTTTTAAAGAATCCTCTACAATTTTGGACATTGCTGGAAAACCATCGCGTCGGACCGTTTCTATTCCTTTAGCATCAAAGATTGGCGGTTTGCCAATGTCGTCTGGTGTTTCATACATGAAGCCTACATAGCGTTTCTTTGCCAACAGTACACTTGGTAAATAAATCTGAAGGCAAAAAAATGTATTATTTTCGAATATAAAAATAAAAAATATAAAAATAAAATCATGTCAATGCTACTTTTTCGAATTTCAGTTTCATTGGTATGGGATTTCTGATTGAAACATAATCGGCAATAGTCATTCCAATCTGAAAAGCGGATTCTAACGATCGGTTCGGCAATTCTACAAACATACTGTCTGTATCTCCATATACAATAGTTCCACCCCATTCATTGAAATTGTCAGCAACCATTTTCATTGCCTTCAATGTGCCAATTAAAATTTCGCAACACTGGAAATAAATAAAAAATAACTCACACTTTCCAAAGACCGCCTTCCAGTTTCTACAATAGAGTCAGCGATTTCCGCACATGGCATTCTTCCACTAAATGACGCACCACAATATCCATAAGTTACATTAGCCACAAGTTTTAGACCAAGTTGGCGCGCTTCAAGAATCCGCAATAAACCAGGATCGTTTTTATATAATATCATGCTTGCTTTCACCATCACGCGCGTTTCTAGAATTTCTTTAAGCATGCGTCCAAGTGTTCCTTCACGAACATGGCTTTTTACAAATACAACTCCATTATGGGTGACATACAAATGGTCTTTAAGTGCTTCTACAATGTCCATTGGAATTTCGAGTAGATCCATTGCTCCGAATTGTTTTGGCTCACCCAAATCTTTGAGACGCCCTAAGCATGTCGAGTAACTATTTGAAAAAAAAAACATGCATTTGTTTCATTTTTAACTATTTTTTATACTTAAGTTACCAAATATTATAGCCAATCATTACGGACGGATATAACGACTGAAAATCAAGAACAGCCATTGGGTTCTTGTAAAATTTGGTTTTTGGCTCCAAGATCAAGGGCATACATTCAATTGCTCGCATTTTCCGGACTTGCTCTTTGGTGGGAGAAAGTTGAACAAAATTTTCTGGTCTGGTGATGCGGGATAAGATTGATTCGACTCTAAATTGAGAGCCGCGAGATATGACCGAGAAAAGATCCATTCCGTAAACTCTTGCAAATTCACTTTTTTTTTTTTTAATTGAAAATGTGAGTAAGCTTCAAAAGAAAAATAATAAACAAACCAAGACCGAGCCAAAAAAGATGTTTCGTCCAGTAAATCCAACGAAAATTGGACGCGTTCGATATAATATGCTAATGAACGCCACCTTTTCAACCCTTTTGCAAAATACCATGAATAAAGCGTTGCCGGAGAAAACTTAGGTGTTCTAAAAAGAAATTCAACACTTGAATAATGTAAAAATTTAAAATTTAAAAAAAAAACAACCTGCGATGTAAAACATGAAAAACCGTATTTTCTAAGCTATAGTTTGTTAAAGTAAGTTCTTTCCTCATCAGTCTCCATACATTTAAAAATATTCTTCCCGAGCAAGCAATTGAACAAGTGCCTTCATACGAAAACGGGTCTCGCTCACGTCCAAATTTTGTTTTCACATTATTATTCATCCGGGATAACTCTTTCAGTAAGTCGTATTCATATGCTAAATTTGCACGTTCAATCAGATATCCCCACGAAGATAAATGCACTTCATATCCCAAAAGAATGTCGGGATCAAATTCACGAATCTTGGCCACAAGAGTATGTAAAAGTTGTATTTCTGTTTCTACTGTTTCTACAGGATATCCTGAAATCCCATTTAGTCTGAATGGCATTGGTTTTTCAAGCTCGTCATCTTCATTATCCCCAACAATAATCGCGCCAACATGGTATCCTGATCGATGGCCATTGTTGCGATGCCGAGAATTTTCAGTATGTCCTTGAAAGCAATAAAATATTGCGATAACTGCCTCTGATTTTGGATCAGGAAGTTTAATTTTTGGCAGTTTTGCAAGAACGCGATCTGCTTCAGTCATTGAGCACGTCAAAATCTCAACGCTCATGGATATTAAGTGCTGTAACTCATGATTAAGAGCCTCAGTCCGAATCTGCGAATATTTGTATCCGAATTTATTTTTCGGTGTTGGAGCTTCTAATTGTGAACCTTTTTGCGCAAGAATTCTTTCTTCTTGAGTCATCGAATCCAAATTCGGATCTGGATTCTCTTGAATCCATTTTTCCACTGTCTTTCTTGACGGAGGGCCTTTGGCTAATGTCCAATTAACTGGAAAATCATGATGGATTCCAAGCACAAACGACTTTGCAGAATTCTGATCAAGTCCATAGGAAGTTTTTAAGCTTTCCATTGACAAAGATATTTCGACATTTATTCCAACAGGAAACTTGCACGACGAAACTGCAGAAAAATCTGCAACGTGAGATAAATCTGTTTCGGAATGCAGTTTGAATTGCTTGCTTGAAAAAATTTTTACTCCGCCTCGTGAAACATCTGCAGTATTTGAAAAATACGGATCTTTATATATACGCTCTGGCTGACTTTCCCAATTTCCGTAAAGGTGCTTTAACGTCGGCGGGCCGCTTTTAAGTCGAAAAACTGTCAGCAGTCGTGGAGCTTTTGGTGGAGTTTGTGATATTGATTTCACAGCTAAGTCTAACGTATCCATAATGCTCGAAAATTCTGATTCTTCTTGATTATTGTTCTCAGGCATTTTATCATGCATATCATGTGAAAAAGATTGATTGTTCAAGTGCTCGGATTCTTTCAGATGAACAAGTGTTGATTCAGTGAAGTTTTCTTTTTTAAGTTGACTGCCAGGTAATAACAGCAAATTGAATTTATTTGATGATCCTTGAGATAAGGAATTGAGAAGATTTGGTTCAAGAGAACTAAACTTTTTTGGCGATATTGGAATTGGTGGATCGTGAAAGAAACTCCAATTTTCGAATTCAGTAGCTTTTGGTGACCACATTTGATCAAGTTTTGAAATGAAAGTCTTTTTATTCTCTTCGAAGCTTGTTAATTGACTAGTTACCAAATCAAATGTCAATACATTTGAATCTGGCAATAATTTTGTATTGAAGTTTTTGACAGCACTAAAATCACTTTCTGAAATAGATATTTCACCATCAGCAAGGCCATTTTGCTGTATTTCTGTGCTTAAAGATTCAAGTGTTAGTATTTTTTCGGTTGATTTTTTTGCGCGAAGTTTTGCTTCTTCGAAATTCGAAGTTCGTAACTTTGGAACTGGTTTAAACCGTTGGTCCTCGCGGTTTGAACTAATTGTAAAAGATACTGACTTCTTTGCAATATTTTTCTTCGGAGGATCTGGCGGAAGAGAAATTTTTAAAGAGCTCCGGCGAAGTTGGGACTGGCGCTATAAAAAAAAAAAAAGAATTCAGTTGTTTAAAAGAAAGAAGAAAAAAATTTCACTTGTTTTGAGCTCCTATTTGTTTCTTCATCACTATCTTCAATGTCGTCTGAATTTTGGTCTCCGACTCTTTTTTTTTTGTTTTGATCTACAGTTGGGGAGCTTGGTCCGTCGACTTGGTCTAAGTTACCAGTATTTTGACCACGAGACTCAACTTTGGTTAGAGCAAAATGGATTGACTCGGCACTGTATTTTTTCCTGATTGTTTCAGCTTCAAGTTCCAAAAATATTTGTTGTTTCTCGAAAGTTTGAAACGTCAGAACTTGCTCGTTAATGAATTCTTGATCCTTTTCATCACTTGTAAAATTTTGCACTTTCATTTTTTGATTATCGAGCAAAGTTTCCATGTCATCAATATCTCTAAAATTCTAAATCAATTTTGGGCACTTTCATGGAAAAGGAGAGACTCAACTCATGAACTCCGTTGAATTTCTCTTTGCCTTTCCGCGATTTGAAAAGTGTCGAGGGGGGATGATTTTCATGACTTTCATTTTGATCACTCCAAAATTCATCGTCGAAATTGTCTTCTCCTCCTCCTCTTCCTCCTCCTTCTTCTTCTTGTTCCTCGTCTTCCTCTTCCTCTTCCTCTTCATCTTCATCATCATCATCTTCTTCTTCTTCTTCTTCTTGTTCTTCTTCCATATTTTCTTCTCTTTGCATATTTTCGTCATCAATTTCAAGTTCGGCAGCTGCTTCCAATTCTTCTACGTATGTTTCAACGTCTTTAATTTCGATATTCTGTGAGTTGGTTAAAACTAAAACTTAGAAACGGTATTCAATACCTGGGTCAAAGCAAACTCGTCCACTTCAATAAACGAATCCTCGACTTGTCTGTCTTCTGCTGCGACGTTTTCACTCAATCGCGCACTTTCTTCTCGAATTCGATCAAATGCTTGAGACATTTGATAAATAATTTCCTCTCCGTCGAAAACTTCGGAATTTACTTTATATGAAAGAGAAGCATTATCTTCTTTTGCTTGACTCGCGGTCAATTTCGTCTTTGTGATAATTTGCCCACCAAAATACAATGCAGATACGGCACTAAATATTGTCGGAATTGCATCATGTTCAAATTTTGGAAAATTATAGAGAGTTTCTGAGTCTCCTGAGTCTTGAGTATTCTGCGTCTTGTGAACTTTGGCAAGTTTATGCTGTTCTATTAGGGCATAGAGGGAATTTAAAAGAGTTTGTTGAGTTTTAGGCAGGGGCTTATTGGATTCCTGCGGTGCTGTAGACGGAATTGATGACAAGTTTTTTATTGCTCTTCGACGCGATTCGTCCTTTTTTTAAAAAAATTTTCTTTAAACAAGTTTTAATCGACAATTTTCCCACCTCCCATAATGATTTCAAAGAGGGAACTAGTTTCGTGTCAAATATTTCTGTCCCACGAGTCAAATCAATAAGAGGCTTTCGCGGCCGTTCTAATATTTCGGTTCGGTTCAAAATATCTCCAGCTACTGCATCCAGTTCAAGTTCGCAAAAGCTTTCACGTTCAAGAGACATGGATTCCGGCCAAATTAGACTTTGTGATGTAGTTCTATCGTTGAATATTTGATTCGTTGAAATATTTTCACAGAAAGACATTTTGGGTAAGGGCTTTCTGATCCTAAAATTTGCCAGCTTCAAGTAATCCATACCAAGTAAATTATGGTCAATAAAAAATTGAGGTAAATATGGAATATGGCTTTCATAAGTTTGGAAACATTTTCCCATTACAACGCCTTTGCTCAGCAACTCAATAACTCGGTTCAATAGTCCAGGATCAGTGAGGTAAATTTTTATAAAGTATGAGTACTTGGCGTGGAATCCATAGAATGGTATTCCTTTAACTAGAATTATTGCAGCAACAAACTGAGTTTTAAAAGTGTTTTCTGAAGGAATTCGAAGCGAGATTGCCATTGCGTGATTGATACTTCGACCCAGCTGATAGATGAAGCGATACACCGATTTTGAATCAAGAGGACCGTCATATGGGACATAAAAATACGGAAATATCTTTGTTTTGGAAGTTTATATAAGATATTCGGGTGATCATTATTATTCAAGTTACCTGATGCAGATGAACGCACACCTTTTGCCCGGCGCTTGTTGCTCCAAACACACGAATAACTGGCACACGCGGAAACTTTACGCTCGGATATGCAAAGGCTGAATGGGTTAGATCAATTCCTGCCACTGGTCGCGTCAAAGCAAAATCAATGTTGATGATGCGAATCTCCATTGATTTGAAATATCAAAAAGTTCTGTTGTCCGAAATTCAATAAACTCTCCAGATAAACAGAAGCTGCTTCAATATTGTTTCAAAGCTGAAAGAAACTGACGAGAGCATTAAGTTTGATGACTCCACCGACATCAACAAAAGAAGACAAAAACGCCAAGTATCTTCATTTGAATCGTAAACCGCAATGCTGTCCCAACTCCCAATATATCAACCCTAATAACTTCAATTATCAACCAATCCGCCAATTTCGACGAGCTCGGTGGCTAAGAAAGTGCTGCACTATGTAGCTGGCAAAGGTTAAAATTCAAATTAATACAACGGAAAGCAATCTAAGTTTGGGCTATTTGCCAATTTTCTCAAATCAGGTATATTCTTTATCCGGGCTGTTGCACTGACCGACCTGCAACCAAAGCTTATCTATCTAATTATCAAAAGAAGTTTACGAATTTTGACTTTTACCCAATGTCATGCCCTTCCACACCTTTCGATGTAAGTTGTTACCACTGATTTTCATTTTTATTCCTTCTCACTGTGGCGTCTAATAAAAATATTCAACGACATATCATTTTATTGTCCTTTTGCTGTAAAATAAGAAATTCCATTTTGTAATTGAGAAATGGAAGCAATTCACATACATGCAACTTCAATGCATGCAACCAGCAACACTAGAGCCTATGCTCTCTACAACTACTACTACTTTCATTAAATGCCAACAGAAAAGATTGGACCATTTACAACAAATTTGCGCACACTATCACTTGCTGTCTCCAGTTAGCCACTGATCTTAAAAAAGTACAACAATATCTGGGACAAAACTTTGTGTGGATACAAAAAATCTCACATAATGTCTTGTTTTCCATAGTTCCACAGTAATAGTGCAGCAGCAATCCAAGCACCATGATCTTTGATGTAACTTTTGGTGGTCATTCATTTTGGCGCCTGCTGCTCTTGACAATATAGTATTTCAAGAATCTGTCAAGTAGTTCCAGAAACATATGCATATTGACAGAGACAATGTTGATAAAGCCTCCAGGATTTTTGTTGTAGCTGCTGAGTAGTCGCTGCCAAAAGCAATTGTTTGGATTTCCCAGATTCACATTTGTCAATTGATTTTTTGCCCTTAATAATGCCAGTATTTGAATGCGCAGGTGTAGATTGTGTACAATGCAGACAATGCAAAGTAGTAACATTGGATTTGCATTTGTTTCAAGCTCAGCAATGTTTTTTTTTTGTTTGTCTTTTTTGGAACAAATGATTTGGTTTATTTTCAGAGACACCATCGGGACAAAATTCTGGGACAAACCACCTGTCCTGCCGGAACAAAGACATTTTGTCTTTTTCATTTGTCCCAGTTTTGGAAGTCTTCCATTGTGTGGTAAAATGAACACAAATTTCAACATCATGAATTATCAAAATAGATCACCAAAATTTGATTGGGATTATTTTGCCATCAACTGAACAGAATTGGCCAGGTATCTGTTGTATAACATTCAGAACTTCAATACGCAGAGCTAATGCATACATTGCTGCATATTTTTGCTGATAAACAGGATCTGCCAAATTTCATGAGTTTATGTCCTCCTTCTGATACACATCTGCTGATAGAGTTCCCAAAAGATTTCAAATAGTTGAGTTTGATAATTTGGATGCGCAACGTTCTCTGAGCCTTTTCAACAATGTTGCCGAATGCCAGCTTTCAAGTGGAATGGACAAGGTGGTCACATTTTAAAATACAGAAAGACTTTTGAAAAACAGCAAATAGTTTTAACGCTAGATAATTTTTTATTTGGTTTCATTTCTGTTTGTGTTCATTGCAAGAATCAATGAGATCTTGCTCCCATTGCGTCAAACGATGCTCTGCAGCTTTTAAGAGGACATCTCGATTTGGTCGTTCAATATTGGTTTCATTAACTGTCCTAGCTCCTCCCAGAACAAATGCCCCACCACCACTGAAATTTACGGGTGTTAATTCATCACCATCAACGGAAAATACGCGACTACCATCCACAATTTCGCCAGCCACATTTCGAGCAATGCTAAAGGAATCATACTCTCGATTCAGCTGACTGTTTAGAGTATTGAAGGCTTCGTTGTGATCAGAATGCACCATATGAACTAGCTCATGAAGAAGTACTTTCACTATTGTTCGGTAATGTCGGAATCCATCCAGTTGATCAGTGCGAATACGAATCGAAATTTCTTGGCCCATATTTTTGTTGAATCCGAGAATTGATTTTTCCGCAGGATGCAGCTCAGTCAGAGTTTCAACAAACCATTTATGCTTTCGCTAAAAAGGCTTTTTAGTTATCAATGACATAACGCGTATGTTTTTTTATTACCATCACTTCTATAATTCCAAGGTCTTCGCGCAATCGAATGAGCATTTTCTTTGCTTGATCAATGTCAGCAAACCCTTGAAGCGGAACAACTGATCCGAATGTAAACTGTCGGTATGGCTTTTCTGGAATCTTTGTCGATTTATGCTTGGTCGTTTCGTCTCTCTGAATACAGGTGTCAGTGGCTATGTTCACTTTGATTTGAAATTAATCCATCTTTTCACCTTCTTGCGAATCTCTAGAACATTGTCCTTTCGTTTCACCATATCCACATCGGCGGCGCTAGATCCAATCATGAGAATTTTTTGTGTCGAATAATCGCTCGGTGCAATGTTCGCTTTGTTCAACAACACTTGTATTAAATCGTCATTGGTTGCCGAGCTCAACACTTTATGCAAAAGTTTCTGGTTTTCTGCAGGTATTCCTGTTTCTTGATCGAGAAATTTCTTGATGTCGAATACTGATGTCGATTCCGTAACGTCAATCGAATACGAATGTCCTTTATGCGAGATGATCAATGCCATTTTTTGAAAATGTTTGAAACGAACAAAACGAAACAAATTTATTTGAAATTATTTCAAATTCAAATCCTGGAAGATGCTAGAAAACTTTGCCATAAATTCAAACAAATTGCCACTTTTCGGACAATGAAGTACCTTTTGGCAAACTCCATTTTTCCTTCTTCATCACGGATAATCTGTCCAACAGTTTCAATCCAATATTTCACATTTTCCAAGTGTAAAAACTTGGAATTCTGGTCTTTAAAGGCAAGCATTAATTGTTTTCGTTTCACTGTTCGCTGCCATCGTCTGCATGCCAGCAATTGACAATCTCGCGTTTCAGACACTTCAAAATCTGGAATAAGCGAAACTAAAGGACTCTGAACAGATTCTAAATTCAGCTCTTTTTTGAAACTGTAATATTCTGGAATACGAGCAAGTATCTCATCATTTTTTTGCAGGTTAATTTGCGATTTTACAACATTGGCAGACTGTTGAAATATTTTTTGTTCGAAATTGTTCTGAGGTTGAGGCTTTGAATGATTAATAGTTTGAATCAGGCGATCAAGGGTCTCTAAAGAAGTTGACAAGTCGTGGATGAAATATGAAGGTTCGGCAGCAGGCGCTATTTGCTTCGTATCGCAATTTGGGAGAGTCAGTGATTCGAGACTATTATGAAACTTTTCAAGCACCATTTCAAGTTTGGGGAACTCTGATTTTAACTCAGGTACTTCTATGTTGTTTTCTGTTTGTGTGATAGTTTTATTTGCGAACTCATACTTCCGTTCGTCTGAAAGGACAAATCCATTTGCTTCACAGGATGGTAAGTCAAATAAAACGCAACTATTTTTGACGTGATTTTGAATTACTTTAATTGCAGCTGACTTACAACTATGATGGGTATAGTTGTTCAAGATATCATTATTTTTTGCTTGATTCAGAAAGTTTGACCGCGAATTGGTATCGTTTTCGATATCATTGCAATATATTTGGAGAATTTCATCAATACATTCATTTTCATCAGTAAGTCCCGTACTTCTACTGTTAGGTATCTTGTCTACCAAGATAGACTCGTTTGCGATCTGAGAGGATATGAAACTGTACAAAGCTTGTCGAGACATGATTCGAATGGAAAAGTGTTTTTTTGTTTTTGAATTGAATCAAGGAAAATAGAACACTGAAAAAAAGTCCCAGACAATCTTGCTGAATTACCATACTGTAATTGCTATAATTGTAATGACACTTTAACATATTCTGAAAAACTTGAGGGACAGTTTGTTCAAAACCAAGCTGACTCCAATTGAATTGTTTTTAAAAAAAACTGTTTTGGTTTCGTCCGACAAGTTTGCTGCCACCTACGTAGCGATCAGTGCTCGGCAGCCATCTCCGCTTCCATTAACAACTCTAGCTCATATTCGGAAAACCAATCGGAACTTTTGCCGAGTCTGTGCAAAGTTTCAGTCGTCGAAAATCTACCTGGACACTCTTCAAAGAAAATACTTCTACAATTGCTAAAAAGTCATACTATATACTTAAATAACCGAATTTCGAACAGCTGTTACTTGTATTTGCTGCTGTTGGCTGTCCGAGAGAATTGCCTCACTTGGTTAAAGTGTATTTAAACGACTAATCGAATGGAATCGAACTTTAACAACAAGAGAGACGGAGGGAAACGTACACCACGTGTTAATACAAACTCAAAAAACGCAATTATTCCCGCTGCAAACGGAAACACTCCTTCACCTGCCGTTTCGAACGCAATTGCAAACCCTGTGCCTGTGTCCGCGTCTCCTGTGGTCAACCAAAACTCTGGAAATATCAATATGAATATGGCTGCGTTTATAAGCGCGAATCCGATAGTTTTGCAGATGATGGCTCAAAATTTGGCAAACCAAACTCAGAACTCTGGAATTGACATTTCTCCTCAACAGCAACAGCAAATGCAATTTCTATTACAACAGTATACACATTTTTTTAATTGGTTTTATGTTCTTTCTGGATTTTTTGAATTTTGTTTGGCAGTTCAATTCATTTGCCAAAACAGACAGATCCAACAACAAATTCTAGTGCGAATGGCTATGCAAAAAAATCAAGCTCAACAGGTGCAACTGCAGCAATCGCAGATGAGTCCACAAGTTTTGCAAGCTTTTCTGAATATGAACAACGAAAATAATGCTGCCAACAATGTGAATACAAACAACAGTATTAACACCCAACTCGCTCCTGTGCAACAGCAAAGTAGCAACACAAATTCAAACATCTCAAACCAAGTTCAACTAATGGCTACTCTAATGGCGAATCGAAACGATCCGCGTGTTCAACAATTTCTCACAAGGCAGATCATGGTTCAAACAGCACAGGCGGCAAACAACGGAATCAACCATATATTGCAAAACAATGTCAACAACAACAGTACAAATGCAGGTGTGAATTCGAATAATTTTCAGGCTGCAAATATAAACCAAGCGATGGCGTTTGCGAATATAAGTCGAACAATTTCTCCAAATATTATTAATAACAGCGGTGTGGCCTCAGGAGCAGCCGTATCGGAGACCCCCGCACTAATTCATACCGCTAGCCCTGCTGCAAGTACAACAGTCGAAAATCAGCAACAACAACAATCACAGTCTCAGCAACCACAACAACAATCTCGACTGTCACAATCTCAATCTCAATTGTGGCACCTCAATGAAACTCGGAATCAACTTTTGAATCGGTTCAACGGCCTTCAAGAAGCTTTGAATAACCCAAATCTTTCCGAAATCGATAAAGTAACTATGGTACTCAATCGAATTGGAACACAAATCCAAATTCTACAGATTGACCATGTTACTAAAGCGCAATCAGGGGCAGTTATAACAGAGGAGGAGGCAACAGCAACGAAATTGAATGTCCAACACTTGAAAGTTCAAATGGAAAAAGGAAAAGCGAAATTATCGATGTTACAGCAAGCGAGAATGCAACAAAACGTGGCGAATAATGGGAGTAGCGATCTTGGCAATTCATCTGCTAACAGCGCAAGTACGCCTTTGAATATCATGTCGCCACCCGCTACAGCCGATTTAAGCGGATCTGGGACGATAAATCCAAGCCAAATAACTCCAACGGTAAATTTAAGCACAGCTCCGATGCCACAATTTCCAAATAATACAAATCTCCAGCAATTACAGCACCAAATACAACTTCAGCGCCAACGCCGACAAGAAGAAGCTGCGCGCAGCGCTCTTCTTCCAGTTGTGCAGAGTCCGGCACCGCAGCAAAGTCGAAAATTTTTTAGTGGTCTCGAATCTTTCGTTGGAGGAGGAATGACAGGGCCAATTTCGACAGTGCAAGAGTTTCTGCAGGCTCGAGCTTTGCCGCAACGGCCGATTGTGCGAATGGAAGAAAGCTTGGAAAGCTTGCTTGAATATGAGAGGCCGAGAGAAGGAATTTACGTGGATGGACTGAATGGTGCGAAGCGAAAGTTGAATGATTTGGCTGGAGAACTCGGTACGACAGTGATAATTGATGGAGATGTTGAAGATGTGAGTTCATAAAAAAGTTACGTACTGATTTGCGTTGAAAACTGATCCAACCAACCGACCCACCAACCAACAAAAGTTGTTATATAATTCGGCAGATAACTTTATAGATGAATTGACACAAATGGCGTGCAAAGTGGCCAAGCATCGAAATTCAACAATTGTCAACCCCAAAAATTTCCAATTCCCACTTGGTACTGAAATAAACGTGTCGATAAAAAAACGAAATAATAAGAATAAAAATAGAACGAAACTGGAATATTCGAATCCCAACGACATATCTTCCGACTTCATCTTCGCTACGCACCTTCCCAACAATTGAATCACCAATATTACTTCCTGTTCCACCGACTGTATCTCTAGCACTGGCGTCTGATGAATACGATATTCTGCCTCTCCTGACTTCGCGCTCGATTCATCGTCGTGGTCCGTCTGTTAACCACATTTTGCGCGCGCTACATATACGGCGATCGTTACGCGATGAGCAGACAGCAGTTGCGCGTCAGAAAGCACTTGACGAGGCGAAAGCGAGAGCCGCGGAGGATGCGATGCGAGAGAAAGAGCTCCAATTGGAAAAAAAAAGCTGCCAAAGCGGCGGCGACGGTTATGGGGATAAGAATGCTCTGGATGAGAGCGATGGTGATGATTCTGTCAGAACTATAAATGATCTGACGATGAAATGCGGAACGGAAGATTTTGATGAGAATGGCGACGATCACAAAATGCATGCGACTCAAGATACCATTATATGATAAAAATTGGTTTGCTTTTGTTTACTTCTTTACCTGCGATCGCTTTTACTTGCAACAAAAAATACGTACATTTTTGACTGGGTAGCTTGGATTTTTTTAACACACATGGTGATTGTATAAAGAAATTTGTGTATGTTTTTGTATCTTTGATATTGCAAAAAGGAATTCCTTGTGAGAATTCACTGTGAGACCACATGAAGTTCTTAGAATTCCTCTTAATGAAACAAAA
>JADGJH010000628.1:0-15917 GCA_027596945.1 Physocladia obscura
TCCAAATCTTTAATGAAAGCTTTGTATTTCAATTCCTAATTATTGTACACAGAGAATTAATGGACTAATTATATTTGACAGTTAATTATTCCAGATTGTTGCCACTGGTTATGGAATTTTAACAGAGTTGAGAGAGTTTTTTATTTGTGAAGATTCTACACAAAAAAAGGAAATCCAGAACCCTCTTTATAGCTTTTTTTGTACTTGAGACACCTTTGAATTTGAAATAGTATTTTAAATAGATCAGTATAAAGGCATCTTTGAGTTTTTCTCTTCAATGAAAATATGTTTGAGAAAAATCAAACAAATATGTTTTTTCTGTCATTGTTTATAACTCAATATGATTGATGTCATAGGGAATGGCAGTTGGTTCTTTCACTTAGTTTAGACAAATCACTGTTCTGTTTAGTTAATAAATAGCTTAACATCTTTATTAATAAACTAAAGTTGACTGTTCCAACAGTGAATACATGTGTTGTGGCCATCAGCATATTCAGATTTGTTGGTACAAGTGACTGTGGGATGCCTCCATAGTATTTTGCAACTGTCTTTTGTCTTTTCTACATTTTCTAAATGTTTTTATTGACTTCTAATACAATTATTTATGAAAATGCTTATGTTCAAAACCCTTTCTTCTCAATGGTTCTCTGTTGATTCTGGTGGCACCTCTACAGTAGTATATCACAGTAAGAACAACAGATCAGTTGAAACAGCATTAGTTTAATCTTTTTATAAAGATTGTTTGCTTTTATCAACTGCACATAAATAAAGCTATTTTTATATTTTAACTTTATTAAAATAAACTTAAGACAAACAATTTATTTCTTTTATTTGAGAAGAAACAAATAAACCTTAAATTAAGGAAGATTTATACTTGTTTTGTAATACACATCTCTCACCACAGAGTTGCATATACTTCAACAAGGTTTGTCAAGCAGCCCCAGCGCAATCATGTTCTTGCAGCATAATAAGCTTGCTCTGTGCCAATTTGAATAGTGCCTGGTTCCTGATTGTATTTGAGTACTTCAAAAGGATGATTGTGACTTCTTTTGGAAGGCATTATTTGACCACGATCAGATATTGGCTTGAATACTTGCAAAGTTCCAGTTTTCCCAACTTTGATGAACAGTTCAAGATTGTCTGCAGTCAGATGGTCATGTTGTTTTTTGCCCCAAGCAACTCCGGGTTCATCAGTGGTGATCATGATTTCTCTTGCAATGTGTGGCCAAATTATGTTGAACACTTTGCTGTAGAAATCCTTACCAGAGCTCAAGTCAATGTGGACAGTAGTATTATTTGCAATTTGTTGGGGAAAACTTGTGCACAGAGACTATGACACTGTTGGAAACAATGTTTTGTCTGTCAAAGTGAGGATTGACTCTGGTTCAGTTGGTACACAATCAGTTGGCTCTTGTGCAGTTGATGCATGATCTGTTGGGTTTTTGTTGCATCCATAGTAGTGGTCTTATACTCTGACAGAGACTTTGAGGATGGATTGCAGAAATCCCCAGAATTCAGTTTGGCAGAACACCCACAAATAATTTCCCTCAAGTGTTTTCACAAGGATGACGAAAAAAAAAGGAAAAAGGAAAAAAAAAAAAAACTAAACTAAAATCAAATTAAATTAAACGTCAGTTTTTTTGCTTCCACCTCTCAATATCACACTTAATCACTCACTTTTCCTGAAAAAAATATACAAGCTCCACTTAAAAACATTTTCCCTTATACCTTTTCAAACGAGAACTTCTGCGCAACGCATTTGGCGGCACAGGTGGTGGTGGACTGAAAACGGGTCTCGAAATCGTTCCCACTCTCGCAATTCTGGGTGCAGCTGGTGCTACAGACGATGCTGGCACTGGCAGATTAAGCGGCGACGACAAAAATCCGACAGAATCCAAAGGTGCAGATTTTGATCCTGACAGCAAAGAGTTCAGTGCAAGAGGCAACGATGAAGATGAAGACAAACACACTTTTTTGGATGGCACAGATTCTTCGAACAATCCAGATGATTCGGAAGAAATTGAAGAGAAAACGCGTTTTTGCCCAAAAACCAAAGGACCAACAAATTCTCTGAGTGGCGCAAAAATACTACTTTTGATCGCTGCATAAGTTCTTGAAAACAAATTTGGTATAGCTGCTGGAGATGAAAACGAATTATCGCTGATAGTATCATCAGTCATTGTATCAGTTTTGTTGTTTTTTTCATTGTTATCTGCTTCTATATTTAAAATCGGTCCTTCAACTTCAGTTGTTGTTGGCAGGCCACTTTTATTTTCCTTAGAGGTTCCTTTTGCCATCGAATTGATTGGAACCCCTTTTTTAAACGTAAATTTGACTTCAGCGAAGGTATAGTCTGTTGTCAGTTTTTTAGTCCTGAAAAACTCCACAATTTCTTCATTGAGCGGAGCGTTAAAGCAATTCCCAGACAGTCGAAGCTCACGAAGTTCATTCATCAAAATAATTTCAGTCGGAGGAAATCCAGTCAATTTGTTACCATCCAAACAGAGACTCTTGAGGTTGGCCAACTTGCCAAAAATAGGTGGAATTACACCAGTGAATTTGTTATTTGAAAGTTTCAAAGTCGTCAAGTAAATTGAAACACCAATCATTTTTGGGATTTCACCAGAAAGCAGGTTATTGGAAACATTAAGCTTAAACAACTTCGGTGTGAATAATGTTGGAGGAAGTGTGCCCTCAAATCTGTTGTACTTAAAGTCCCATGAGAATCTGTATTTCTTGGGAGCACCTTTAATGGGACCAGTATACTCGTATTCATTGAGGGTGAAAATTTCCAGAGTCTTAATACCAAAGACATTGTCAGGAAGACGACCAGTAAGACTATTATGAGACAGATCCAAGTTTTTGAGAAGACGAAGCGAACCAAACTGATCCGGGAGAGGTCCCGTGAGATTGTTGTGACTCAAGTTCAAATTTTTGAGAACTTTCATTTCAAGCATTTTGTCAGTTAATGGACCTTCCACTTGGCAGTACGACAAGCTCAGAGAAACAAGTTTTGAAAGTTTCCAGAAACAAGCAACCGGAACACCCGTGAGATTGATTTTGTCAAGCTTCAGATCTTCCAAGTTTTTGAGTTGAAGTAATGAGTTAATGGATTCAACACCGACGTGTGAACAGTCAGAAAGATTGAGTACATTCAGAGAAGGAGCAAGCTTAACAATAGAGGCTGGGAGCTTGCCATGCAAATTTTTGTTTAAGCTGAGGTCAAGTACTTTGAGTTTATCGAGAAGGCTGAGATTTGGGAATTTGAAGATTGGTTTCTCGTTGTTGAGAATCTTTGCCTGATTGAAACCTAACCCAACGAGATTGGAACGTGCAACAAGGTTGTCGTTTAAAATAGTTGGGGGCAATGACACACCACGGAAGTGCTTCAGCTTCGGCAAGGTTTTTGCGGCGAGGACAGCAAGACTTTCGTTGCGGTCTTGTTTGCGCATGGTAGCAGGCCTGTTGTCCGCACGCGAGAAACAGCATACCATCTGCAAACCAGCAAAGGCAGCATCCGCATATACGCGCCAGTAGCCCGGGGGGAGAATTAGAGCCGTCTTCCAGAAGTCATTAAACTGGGCTAGTTAATTTATAGAGGTATTAGTTCTTTTACTTATATACAAAGAGAACAAGACCAACCTCCTCCGTCGCCAACGGCAGAGACGGAACTCATGACGGCAACGGCGGTAGATACGGCAGTATCCATGCCAACGTTACGTAGGTTGCGGTCGGTGTAGGGGGTTGATAAAGCCGCACAGCCAATCGCAGCGTTTATATGCACAGCCGGGCACATTGCGCAACTTGTAGCGGCGGCAGATACACAAAAATTGCTTCTAGTAGCTCGACTGCCATGCCTTCCAGTCGCGCGTGCGTTTTAGTCAAGGTGCTAGTTCCGTTTGTGCGAACAACACCGGTATTTGCCTTGTCAATATCCGTATCCGAATCACTGTTTGCTGGGTTGTTGTGAATGTTCCTTTCCTGTTTGCTGCGCTGTGCTCTAAGCAACTGCGAGCGCTCCCACTTCTTTGCTGCAACCGCCGCGTCCTCCGCTTTCTTCGAGAGCCGTGCGGCCTTCTGCGCCAAGGTCTCCAACGTGCTGTCTCTTTGGAGCCGAGTAACTGCTGGTTTTGCTCTGTTCATAACTTCATCGCTCGCCTTATGTCTTTTTGCTGGTTGAATCAAGTACATTCTCTAGCGTTGACTTATGTTGCGGTCTGCTCAGCGTCTGAATGTTGTTTTGGTTTTGTCAAGTTTTTTGCTTAGTCAAAACCATCCTCAACTTTCATCATTGTACAACCAACTATACTCTAAAAAAGCAAGCCCAGTATAACACTGCATTGCTTCTAAGCTGTTCACTCCGGACACTAATTTTCTTGCATTCTCCGATATCTTTCTTGCCGAATCATCATGTAGGACAAGCCAAACCAGTTTTTCATCCAAGTCACTGAAATCAAGGCGCACAGGCACATAGTGTACCCATGGAACAAGCTGTGACATGAAAAAATCGTGAAACACGCCGGCATAGAGAACAACACTTTTTGTACTCAGGTACCATTGCATACGACCAGGCCATGTGTTTCCATCAACGACCAAAAGATATTTAAAGCGTGTTGCAGTTTTGTGCTGGACATATGATTTGTATGGATATTCCTTGATAAAAGATTCAATGAAAGAGAGCGACATTGCATTCATGACAACATTGAATCCGACATCAACTGCCACTGTTCCTAGCAAACAATCATTTCGATTTTGATTGCTTATATAATAATGAGCAGTAAAAATGTAACCAAATAAAATAAAAACCTCAAAGGTAAACACAAAGAACTATTCTTCAAAGCCCATAACGCTGAATCTTGTGTTTTGCCAGCATCAAAAACCATCCAAGGAAACCGGGCCCGAAACTTCCTCTCCCAGTCAATAAGACGCGTCCGATGAAACCGTCGCCACCCGGTTCCATAATCATAAACACCCCCTGTTGTACTACCCCTCCAAAATAACACATTCAATTTATCTTTCCACTCAACAACATCAACAAACTCCTGCATCCGACGAGCCTCGGCCGCGTGATATTCAGCTGGAATAAGAATATCTGCAAAACAAGCAATCTTTGCACGCGAAAAAACTGGTGCATTGATCGACTGCACTACAAAACGCCACGGATGCTGAGAAAAAAATGCATGCGTCTCGCGAATTTCTGAAGGAAATGTTTTCGCAATGCATTTGCTGTACTTCGGAAGGTCTTTTGGTGACGCGTACTTAACACGTTGTTTGCGGCTGCTGCTGCTGCTATTTTTATAATCGAAGTCATTTTTGTTGCTGTCGTCGGCGGGCAGGATGACAGGATAGTCAATATTGGTAACAGCATAAATGAAAGATTTTTCACGTGGAAGAATATGAGCGATTGGTGAAAAAACGTTTTCGGGATTATAGGAAAATGAGGAATTCATGAATACACCGATATTTATGAACGAAACATTGTACTCGTTAGGTGTGTGTTGAAGTTGAAGAATTAAATCAGAATTGATTAGACCGGAAGATATCCATTCATTTAGATCTAAATATAATTGAGTGTAGAAGGCAGAAGAGAAGTGTGGGCATGACTTATTTAAAGCAAACTCGCGCCATATATTAAAATTTTGGGGTGGACATCGATTAAAATATGCAGTATATTCAAGATCTGCGTTTGCACAGCTCCGCTCAATAGAGTTTTTAAGACATGTCATCACAAGTGCTTGACAAGCTTGTCTTGATTTCATGTTTGCAGTTTATGTGGAGAAAGTGCCAGTCAGGTTTTTTTTTTTTCTTTTTGTTTGAAGTCACAAAAATGGCAAATCGCAAACCAAATTATAACAGCACGCAGCTCAGTATCCGTGAAAACCACCAACGTCGTGTAAATCACGCCGCAGCAATTTTAAATACCACAGATGTATCGGAATTGTCTGCCAGCTTTCTGATTGCAACCGCTGGATCTGGTCAGGTGAGACCATCAATACCATGATGATCTCATAAAATTAAAAAAGCTGACTGTCCGAAATCACCACCAAGGTCAATGTTTATGACAACAACTATTGTGGTGAAGGTGCTTTTGATCTCGTGTGCCAGCTTGCTCTTTCCGTCTCAAACTTGGAATTCATATCTGTGTCCAAACATGATGAGTCCAAGAACGAAGATCACCATTGCGAAGTTGCCGCCATTAATCACGATAGTTGTTTTCCTATTCAGGCTACTTGCTTGGCATGGATTGACATTGGTGATGATTTGCTGCTTGTCGTTGGCGATGAGATTGGGTTTATTCGCATTGTCAGCTTTTCTCGGTCGAAAGAAATGGCGCGTTTTGAGTTGTCAAAATGTACGATTCGTAAAGAAAAGACGGAAAAAACGAAAGTCAAAGCTAATCGCGATAATATAATGCCTTGTTCAAACTGCAGATACAATCACAAATATATCTGTGGCAGCTACAAATGGCCATAAACTCTTCAAATTACTTGTTTCGACAAAAGGCGAGGCTTCTTCCCTATGGATGATAGACCATATAAAATTTAGCTACATGAAAGCTTTTGAATTCGAATCCACTTATGCAGTAATAGACACTCATAAAAAATCTTTATTTTGCTTAATTGTTTTTTAAAAATTACAGATTTTTTCGCCAGATGCCACTTGCATTGTTTATGCAGACAAATTTCGAAATATTAAAATTATTTTTCTAGCTGAAGACCAACAGGAAGAGTTCAATGCCAAAAAGGCGCCGATATTTTTTAAATCGCTACATGCGCAGAAAATAGGTTCCTGAAAAACTTTTTATGTGTACCTTCGTTTTTTAACTTAAAAAAATGACGTCTGGATTTACTTAGAATACATGGTAATGTACGGGGATGGTCAAATATTGACCAAATCAAAAGACGGATGCATTTCAGTCTCATCATTGAGTGAGCGGAAGGTGAAAAACAACCCACCTGTTACTGAAGCGTGAACTAAAACATAGTTAAGTCATATAGTTTATTTTCCACAGAATCAAACAGTCAATGTTTTGCAGTCGAGTGAGTAATTTTCAAATTTTTAAAAAATTTAAAATCTGAACAACGTATTGGAAGTCAATCCAACGATCGTATATTCACTGTCTCAAAAACAAACTGCTGTGTGAATATTTATAGAGTCAAAACTGGTAAGCTTGAAAAAAAGCTTCAGATCAAACCCGGAATGGTAATTCTTCATTGTCTATTTATTGACAGGTTATATCTATATATATATCAATTTTTTTGTTGTGTCTTTTGAATTTGACGGCTAAATTGAATTTTCCTGCAGATATTTGTTTTGTGTTGGCGAAGGCGGTCTTGTGGTTCGAACAAAAATATGATGAATATAATAAAGAGCTGAAAAAAAGACAATGTAACTGACGTATGCCTTCCACGCCCTGTTTTTGAATTCCAACGTGTCAAAATTGGGGTTCAAAAGGAAAACAATTTCAAAAATTGACAGCAAAAATGGCCACAGTCACTCTTGGCACAAAAGAGATTCCCGGCGTTATCGCGCTGTTTGATGTGGACGGTACACTCACACCAGCTCGTCGTCCAATTAGCAAAACCATGAAGAAAACTCTGGCAAAGCTGCGCACAAAAATCGCAATTGGTTTTGTCGGCGGGTCAGACTTGATCAAGCAGAAAGAACAAATTGGCGAAGATGGTAGTGTATTCTTTTGCTGAAATGAACACTTATGGCATGGCACAGTTCTCGACTTGTTTGACTATTCGTTCTCGGAAAATGGACTGACCGCATACAAGATGGGTCAGCAACTCGCTTCGCAGAGCTTTATTGGATTCCTTGGCGAAGAAAAGTACCAGAAGCTTGCAAACTTTATTTTGCGTTACATTGCTGATCTTGATATTCCACGCAAGAGGTGAAAAAAAAAAAAAAAAATCCAACGAATAACCAGTTTCGTTTTTGGAATATTTTTTTCAGGGGAACATTCATCGAGTTCAGAAATGGAATGATTAACGTGTCACCAATTGGGCGTAACTGCTCGTAAGTACTGTCTCAATTTGGCATCCCTACTTTCTTGGTTTAAATAATATGTATATGATACAGACTGAAAGAACGTGATGAATTCGAAGTTTACGATAAGATTCATAATATCCGCCCCAAAATGGTCACAGCCCTCAAGGATAATTTCCCTGATTACGGGCTCATTTTTTCGATTGGTATAGTATGATCTGCGATCAAAATACATTCTGCTAATTCATCGTTTTTTTTATTACTCTTTGACAGGAGGGCAAATTTCATTTGACATCATGCCAGCCGGCTGGGACAAGACTTATTGTCTGCGTCATATTGAAACTGAAAACTTCAAGACAATTCACTTTTTTGGGGACAAGACTTTCGAAGGAGGAAACGATTACGAAATCTTTACACACCCAAAAATTACAGGTCATACTGTTGCCACACCAGATGATACTCAGCGTATCCTTTCCGAATTGTTTGGTATTTGATTGTTCTGGAAATAAATGTTATGCTTTATTACTCTGGCCCCATAAGAATGCAGCCCCAGCACCCAAGACCATGCCGCACGTATTTATAACAAAACTTGAACCAAGAGCAAATTCTTCGTTCGCAAAATAAACACCAAATTGGAAGACTTTGAGAAGGCCCAAGCACCGATGAATGAGACGGCGCTCCCCCAAATGTGATGTGCGGAGAGCGTGAATAGAAAGGTACACAACAATTGCGTCGGACGGAATAGTGTAAGACACTTGGAAGAGAGAATCAGAGACTACAGCAGCAAGCGTTTCGAGGGACTCAAAGGCGGGACTCGAGAATTGCGTACTGCTTTTTTCTTGATTCTCAAGAAGTTCGGCACGGGAGATGGCGGAGTTGAGAAGAGACTGAATTGAAGAACCTCCGCCTGGAAGAATATATTATGCAGTATTATTTGCTGTTTAATTTGTGGTTGTTTGAGCACTCAACGGTTGATGACACTGTTGGACAGAACTTCGACCGGCATCAACGTGTTGACCACTACAGCAGCCGACGACGCGAAAACGTGATAGAAAAGCCAGGCGCCTTCGAACCATCCGATTTTATGATCAACACGTTCAGAGATGTGTTTGCCGTTGTCCGAACTGTTGTGGCTGTTTACTGCCATTGAAATTTTTTGATTTCGCAATTTTCTGCATTTCCAACTTTTCAAAATGACCAACAGTAACGGGCCATCCAAGGAACAGAAATATGATCGACAACTGAGGTGAGTGTTGATTTATTCATATGTCTTTGTCCGCCGAGTAGATCAAAAGAGTGCCTGCTGACTCAATGCCGGCAAAGTCTGCAACCAAAATCCAGCATTTGAAGGAAACATGCATACAACAATATACCTTGTCAAATCGCTAATGAAACTTCACAAATCTTATTCAGACTCTGGCAAGCTCACGGCCAGCTTGCTCTCGAAGACTCAAAAATTCTTGCTATAAACGCATGTGCCACTGTGACTGAGTCGCTGAAAAACCTGATTCTCCCTGGTTTGCGTTTTTTATTCTTGTTTCTTGATACTCGTTCCTGCTTATCTGCGTTTTTATTGGTTACTGCTTTTATTACCAAGGTATCGGATCGTTCACCATTCTCGACGCCACAATCACAACACCGCAGGATGCTGGAAACAACTTTTTTCTTGACCGCAATTCGCTTGGAAAGCCTCGTGGTGAATGCGCTGTTGCTTTACTCAACGAACTTAATCCAGATGTTGCTGGCGTTCATGTTTTTGAAGATCCCTCCAAGGTTTTAACGCATGTCTGCCTATGTTCTCCAATAATAATCCCATGTCGCACAGATCATAGCTGCGAATTCGGAATTCTTTGAAAAATTCAATCTTGTAATTGCGTCCCAACTATCGCAAGCCGATGTGAACGCATTGAGCAACATTTGTTTCAGCAAAAATATTCCTCTCATGATTGTTAGAGCGTATGGCTTTATTGGATACCTCCGAGTTCAAACGAACGAGCATTGCAGTTATTATAATTTTCCTCACTTTGATTTTCTAAAACATAATTCAAGTTGTCGAATCTCATCCGGAAAGTAACCTCGATTTACGTCTCGATAGCCCATTTAAGGAACTTATCGAATATTCAGACTCTTTTAATCTGCCTGCCTTGGAAAGCATGGATTTTGCGCATGGTTTGGTTTCTTGCCGTCTGATTTCTGGAGTTTTTAACTTCGAGTTTTTAAATTCAGTCCCATATGCTGTTATTTTGCTCAAATCATTACAGGAATGGAAATCAAAGGTTAGGCTTTCAATAAATTTTTCCACCGCTGAAAGCTTTGTTCAAAGCACAACAACGCACTTCCACAAACGGGGTCTGACCGTAATGCGTTTAAAGATCTTGTTAGATCTCTTAAGCGGCCTGGGGTTGAAGATGAAAATTTTGAAGAAGCGCTTGTTGCTGTTTTTCGTGCATGTAGTCCGACAACGGTACTAATAAAAACACCTTCCCTTTTTTTTTTTTTTTTCTTATTTTTAATTTTAATTTAGATTCCGCTGAATATTTCCGCCATTTTAAAGGAATCGAAATCAAAGATCATTGCAGCAGATGTAATTATGAAATCTAAAAACGTTCTATACATACGTATTTATTTATATTTATTATCTTGCCTTATACTACTTTTCAGACTCCGTCCTTTTGGATTATTGCTCGCGCAGTTGCCAATTTTGTTGATGAGACCGGATACCTTCCGTTGGCAGGCATTGTACCAGATATGAAAGCTGATACTGAAAGCTTTGTGAAACTTCAAACAATGTGAGTCATTGTCAAAAGTAATTACAAAAAAAATTACATACTTTTTCTTCAGTTACCGAGACCGTGCGCACCAAGATGCCTTGAAAATTCATACACAGGCTTCGTCTCTTGTATCAGCGGCTGCTGTTGCGACGCCTCCAAACATCGAAGAAGTTTCGCGATTTTGCAAGAATGCGAGAAACTTGAGAATTGTACGAACAAGCAGTATTGCTAGCGAATTGACAGAATCTAGTAATAAGGCTGCCGAAATTGGGCGACTTGCTGAAGATTTGGAGAGTAACATTGGATTATATTTAGGCTTGAGAGCTGTAGATGCGTTTTATACTGCGAATAGGCGGTTCCCAGGTGAAATCAACCATTTAGTCTCATCTCTGAATTATTTTGTTTTATTTAGGCTTTCATGACCAAGAAGTTGAAAGTGATATTGGTTTGCTGAAAAAGACAGTTGCGTCAATGTTGCTGAAGATGGGTCTATCAGCAGGTCTTTTGAATGATGATTTGATTCATGAAATGTGAGTAAAAAAATTTTTTCCAATAAATATCTAATATATTTTTTAGTGTCCGAGCTGGAGCAAGTGAGCTGCACACAATGGCGTCATTAATGGGTGGAATCTGTTCTCAAGAAGCAATCAAGTTGATAACAGCACAGTATGTTCCGCTCAATAATACGTTTGTGTACAATGGCATGAAGAGTGTTGGAGGCAGTTTTGAATTTTGAAGGGACAATGGTCAAAAGATTTAAGGAAAAAGAAAATGTTTGTTGTTACTAAAATTAAAAATAAAATCTTCAAGACTTTTGCTGATGAGATTTTGAGTGCAACACCATATTCAAGGACTCCTATATATGTTAGTCAAAGTTGCAGGGTCCCATCCTATTACATTCATGCCAAGGGACGCAAGTGTCATGATAACTCCTGCAACAAAGTCAACTACTGTTCTAGGGTGCATCTATTAGTAACAGCCACCCCTGTTGTAGGGCTTTCAAGGGCATTTGAAGATCAAGAATAATGCTTGATACATTTTGCTGTGATTGCCCATTTGCACATTCAGGTCTCCCACCACCACACAGCATAGCAAGAATCCATTTGAGTATGCCTCAGCTGCATCCAAAATTGTGCTCAAAACTGCATTGTCAGCAGATGGTGAGACATAGGCTGCCAGGATTACCCATTTGTCCAACTGTAGGACAGCAAAAAAGCTGGCTGCATCCTCAAAAACAACACAAGCTTGATTATGTAGTTTGTTGTTAACAAAAGTGAGAATGCCACCAGTTTTTTGACAGCTGCCTGCAATCACCTGATTGTTATTGTTAGTTAAATTTACTAAATGAGGTCTAAAAGGTATTGATGCTGCTAAGGGAAGCCAGGTTTCCACCATCTCCCCAAGTGACTGACTGTCCATTCCAATTGCAAGTGGGTTGAATTCATTTGATAGCATTTGCTGTCTACAATCCTGGAAAACTCAGATGACCAATGGCACATCTCCAGCTGGGCAGTAGAGCTCAACAATCAAGTTCCCAATTGTTGAGTGCATTACAAAATTGGGTCTGATGCTCATTTGCATCACATACACATCAACCAGACACTTCTGGTCCTTTGGTTGACAAGCTTGGAGCTGATGATTACTGTGCAGCTCCACATGGACAATCACAAATGTCTTAGGGGCTGGGAGCTCCTTTGACATCCTGATTGTATCCCACTGTTGAGCATAATGGATGAAGTTGTTCCACTGTTGATATGTCAGTGGTGGTCTCTGTTTTGGGATGGGGCCAGTTGGGAGATTCTTCGCAGATTTTGCAAACAAAAAATAGAGTAAATGAAGAATCTCTGGTGAATTACACATTTTGTTCAAGACTGGTCAAAGATGTGGAGACATTGATGGAATCCAAGCATAAGTGGTTAATTGGATCTAGTTTCCTTTATTCTTCTGGTAAAAATATATCAAGGAAAGCAGTAACACAAAATGTTGGGATGAGTTTCAAAAACTTTGGGAATATATTGCAAAGTATATCCAATTCTGACGTCTTCATCACAGACCAAGCAAAAATTGTGTCAGCCTTTGGAAATATACATTGAAGGCATCGTTTGCTCATGCTTCAGATCATTGTAGTCTATACTCATACATTACACAATCAAATAACTTGGTACTTATACTAAACAGTATGACTTTTGCCAGATAATTGGTTTACAAACAAAATATTCAAAAAATGGGGCTCTCCAACACCTCATGTCATTGCCAACAAACATAAGTTTGTTTGACATGCCGAACACTGGCTGCATTCAATCATACAAATTTTACAATGCATTCATGTACTGTATAAAGTATCTTGTAACATCAAATCTATTTGTTTGAATTATGAAACAAAATGACCTACAGAATCTTATACGCAGTCTCCAATAACTCCAGCCTTACAGGGTTCCATATTGACTTTGATACATTACTCACTGTCAGCAACCTCAAGGATGTTATTTGTGCAAAGAAGGAGATTTCTGGCTCTGTGGAACTCACCCTCATCAGGATTGGCAAGGAGAATGTTGGAGGGTTGACTGTGGACAATTTCAAAAGATTCAGAAATTTACTCCAGTTGGAGACATATCATGAGTCATCAAAGCAAAAAAAGGACACTGTCTCTATGTTTTGTCCCATTCCTGGAGTGTCTGACAAGAGATGATTTAACCTTCAAGATTTGTGTTGTATCCTGTCTGCTTGCATCTCACTCAATAGATTGCAAAATACAGGTCATGAACTCCATGAAGAAGGTGTCATTGTTTATTGCATCACTTCTTGATGAAATATATCATGTGCTGGTTCTGGTTCCCATAAAGACTTTTGAGTGACTTGATTGGATTCCCATATTTATTTGTTATTGTTAACACTTTTTGTCAATAGCACCAACTACTTCTCTGCAATTGCTTACTGCTGTGGATGTTGATGAATCTGCAAGTCTCATGGAGTTTTGGAGTTTGTTATCAACTTTAGCTCTTTTCAATAACACCTTGGCTTTCAATCCTGTACTGACATTCTGCAAAGAACTCCGAAAGTACTTCCTCATCAGAAAATGCTGCACAGATATCTTCAAGATAATATTGGTGAAAGTCAGACATGGGGTCAGCACTGGAGATGAACAAGGAACAAGTGGATTCACTATCACTGGAAATCCAGGCATTGGAAAGAGCGTATTCTTCTTCTACTTGATGTGGAGATTAAGGAACTAAGGTGTTAAGACAGTTGTGCTCCATTGTACAAAAGATGGCCCTGATATATTTGTGTTCAGTGACAATGGTTGCTTTCTTCTCAAACAAAAAAAATAAATTGTTTGTCTTAAGTTTATTTCAATAAAGTTAAAATATAAAAATAGCTTTATTTATGTGCAGTTGATAAAAGCAAACAATATTTATAAAAAGATTAAACTAATGCTGTTTCAACTGATCTGTTGTTCTTACTGTGATATACTACTGTAGAGGTGCCACCAGAATCAACAGAGAACCATTGAGAAGAAAGGGTTTTGAACATAAGCATTTTCATAAATAATTGTATTAGAAGTCAATAAAAACATTTAGAAAATGTAGAAAAGACAAAAGACAGTTGCAAAATACTATGGAGGCATCCCACAGTCACTTGTACCAACAAATCTGAATATGTTGATGGCCACAGTACATGTATTCACTTTTGGAACAGTCAACTTTAGTTTATTAATAAAGATGCTGAGCTATTTATTAACTAAACAAAACAGTGATTTGTCTAAAGTCAACAAAAACTAAGTGAAAGAACCAACTGCCATTCCCTATGACATCAATCATATTGAGTTATAAGCAATGACAGAAAAACCATATTTGTTTGATTTTTCTCAAACATATTTTTATTGATGAGAAAAACTCCAAGATGCCTTTATACTGATCTATTTGAAATGCTATTTCAAATACTATTTGAATAGATGTATTTGAAATACTATTTTTAATTATTTCAAATTATTTGAAATATTATTTTAAATTCAGAGGCATCTCAAGTACAAAAAAAACTATAATGAGGGTTCTGGATTTCCTTTTTTTGTGTAGAATCTTAACAAATAAAAAACTCTCTCAACTCTCAAACTTAAAGTCTACTATCAAGCTTTTGATAAACTTACTGGAATATCAACAGGGCAGTTGATGGCAAGTTGGCTGTTCCTGCTGATAGGTCTGGCAAAATGAAATACAGCAGCAAACTTGATGGAACTGCATCTTCAAGAGCAAGCAAAGCTTGCCATCTGAGCAGTGCAGCTGCCACTGCAGCTGCAATCAGTGTGTTGACCATCTCTGCAGCCATTGTGGGCTGTTTGTTTGCAGCAGCACTGCCACTTGTTTTGTTTGTTTTACTTGCACTACCAGACAGTCTGCAGTCCAGTTCAATTCACTTTGCTCCGGCAGCAATTGCTGTCATTGGCACAAAGGACAGCATTTGTTGCACCATTTCCTTGCTGCATCTGGCCATCGCCAGTTATGAATTTAAATTGTTGATTGCCAAGACCTCTGTCTAGTTTGTGCATGTTGACAATTCCTCGCATGTGCGTTTATTTGGCAGCAGTACCAGCACAAGCTTGACATACTTCTTCTCCCATTCTGCAAGAATCTTGGCCATGGCAGTGTTGCCTTCACAATGCACAGCATCGACACAGCAGTGGCAGTTGCACATCATGCACTTTAGCTGGATGTACCTGAATCCAAACCAGTTCAGGTCACTGCCTGTGCCATTTAACAAGAGTTGGGTGAACCTGCAGCCCTAGGTAGAGCTGCAGACTTTGTGCAGAGGTGCTTAGCTAGGGCTGTCTCAAACACTCCAAAGGAATGTTTATTGATGGTCACAGACATTATTTTCAACAAAAATTCCTCTCTAATTGTCACTCTCATTGTAGAAGACATGCAGCAGTGCAAAAAAAACCAGTTGAGCTTGATGCTTCACAGAGCTGTTTGCATCCTGCAAACAACACGCCATTTTTTAGAACATCTTCAATTTATTATTTCAACTCCAAAACCCAAGAAAGACAAAACAAATTAATAAGAAACCCAAAATATGAATAATCAAAAGAACCAAACAAACAGACAACCAATAAATAAATAAAATTATATACAAAATATAAATAAACAAATATATACAAAA
>JADGJH010000629.1:0-15882 GCA_027596945.1 Physocladia obscura
GTTTTTGAGTTTTCAAAGCTTGATTTTGAGAAGCGGAATGTGAATGAAGATCAAAAAATACACTTTATTTAAGTTTTGAAGCCAGCATTGCCAATATATCAAGCTGCTTCCTATTGTTCTCCATCTGTAACTCCTGTTCTTGCTTCTCCAATAAAAACTTCTCTTTCTCAAATTCCAGTTTCTGTTCCTTAAATTCCAATTCCCGTTCACTTTGTTTTTCCATGCTATGCTTCAAACTCATAATAGTATCCATTGCAGTTATTGAAGAGCTACTGGTAGACATTTCGCTTTTGCTTGAGTTTTTTGGTTTTTTTTGCAGAGAGGTTTCAGAATCAGAACCACTAATGTTATCAACTTTCGAAGTTTCCGCTTTCTTCTTCCATTTTTCAGCACCTTGAAGAGCCAGTTTTCGAATTAACACAGCATTTGACTCACATATGGTTTGGTCTTTGAGGTTTGCATCTTTTTGTTCTTGCTGTTTGTTTGAAACTTCGTCAACCTGTTAAAGGTCAACATGAACACAAACAGAAGGAAAAGGCATTACATTACCAGATCAGCAATATCTTGAAGTAGTTGCTCTCTTTCTCCATATTCTTCTTCAGTCCCAGATGCACAAAGACTTTTCAATGATTCACTCTTGAATACAGAAAAAGGTCATCAAATTGTTTGTGACAGTTTGGCCCAGAGACAGTTCCTTTTCCAAACACGGTGCATAGATGTTGTGCCACTTCTTCCCATCTACCTTTTGTCTGGCCATATGGGGCATTGAATGGTTGTGTTGCTATAACTTCCTTCAGTAGATAGATGTCACTTGCAGGTTTGAAGCAAAAAGCCAGCTTGCATCTGGGTTCTCTTAATGCTTCCGTACTATTTTCCATTCTGACTGGAGCACTGCTACTTGAACTTTTGGCTAGATTTTGTTGGTTTCAAGTGGCCGCTGTTGTGTTTAGAAGTTTTTCTTGTGAGGATTTCTCACAAACAGTTTATTTCACAAATTTTCTTTGTGAATTTCAAATCATCTCACAAAGAATTTTCACAAAAAATTGTTGTTTGCAAAATCTCTCTATTGATGTGATTTTTACAAATTTTTTAAAGGGAAAATGCAAAAGTGGTGGTAAATGCAATATAAATAGTGAAACCTGTGGCAACACTGCAAAATCATCTAAAAAGTGATAACTTGTAGTTCTGACAACTCTCTCCTAATGGCTTTTTTCTCTACTCAACACAGCAAAGAAGAGTGTGCACCAAATCTATAATTCACACAAAATTCATACACAAACTGAATGCATCTGAATAGATAATAAAGGTTGAAAACCTTTAGAAGTAATCCTTGTTAAATTGGAGACATAATTATTGGTGAAGACGATGATGAGTATGATGATGATGACGATGATGACGAAGAGATGGACCTTGTTGTTACTCAGCAAGAACGCGTTACTAAGCTGTCATATGATGATGACAGTAGTGATAAACATGCAGAACACCATAAGTAATAAAAGCCATTTAACCAATAGATCTTGCATACTGCTTAACCCAAATTGCACAGTTCTGCCATTGCTGTAACTATTTGTTTTAAAAAAAGTGACAAATAATAGAATAGATACACCCCAATTGATTCGCCGTTTCATTGGAGATCGAGTCTTCGAAAAAAAACTGCGTCCTTTTGTTCCTGATCAAAAAACTCATCACAAATCAAAATAATCTTTTGAACTTCAAAAGGTTTATAAAGTACAGTGCAACATGGAAAACCGAAAAAAAAAGTTCAATTAACGTCTTTTTCTATCAGGCGAAGGCCTTCTGCTTGAGCCGCCGCCACCGCCACGACTGGATGATCGATTGTTTGGCCGAGAATCTCTGTCGTCTCGGCGCGATGAAGATTGGCCTCTGACTGGACTTCTTCTTCTGGAAGATGCATTTGCAATTGCATTTCTTGTTTTTTTTGGATCGTCCATGTCTTTTTTAGCTGTTGTTTTGCCGTTAGCAGTGGTAGGATCAGTAGGAGTACTCGATCCAGCAAAATAACCATAAACGCCGCCAGCGACATTTATGGCACCACCTGCAACACCTTTTGCAGTTCTCAAAATTCCCCAATCAGATTTAGCAGCATCAGTTGTGGACACATTGCCTCCAGCGTCATTCTTGGTAATCTTGTTATCGCCACCAACGCCTCCGCCTATGTTGGAATTATCATCGAAATCCCCATCATTGCCATAATTAGAGTAACGGTTAAACACGCTTCGCCGCTGTTCTTGTTTGATTTGTCTGTCGTTGCCCCTGGAACGCCCACCACCACCTCCGCGTGTATCTCCGCCATCATTTCTGGACTTGTTTCTCTTGTTTTCCTCACCGTTGCTTGCGTTTCGACCATCTGACCGAGTGCCACGACTGTTGTAATTATTGTTTTCTCCGTTATCGTCGCCTCTTCGTCTTGCGTTTGGCGGTGAGCGCAGTTGCTCCACTTGCGAGTCATCATATCGCCAAGCATCTTCAGCAACATCACTGTTGCTACCACGTCGCTGAGTTTCGTACCCTCCATTTCCACGCTCTTCATCTCCAAATTCTTCCATTGGATATCGCGCCGCTTCCTTCTCCAGCAATAAATACTTGTTGTACGCCGTCGCCAAATAGAAAGACCATGTACTAAGCGCAAATGCCGCGGTCACAGCCACTATCGCAGTAACAATTAACGTAATTCCTGCCGCCGACTGAGATCCCGAAACAGTCGGCACGGCAGCAATAAACGTTAGTAGCCCAGACGCTGCAACTCCGGCACCTGCAGCACAAATTAGTAACACAATCCACGCAATGAGGGTCAGCGTGGATGTAAATTTCGCACACGCAACCCAAGCTGAACTCCATGATCGAAGAAAAAATGTCAATAAACCGAAAAGCGATGAAATAAACGCGAGACCAAGGAGAACCATTGATACTGGCAGTGCAAAAATAAGAAGCGGGTTTGCTTTATAAGGCAGCGCCGCCAATGTGTCGTTCACAGTCCACAATGATATGTTTTTGAATGTTGGTGGGGTTGGATTGAATTGAAAATCACTAGCGTCTTCGCCAAGAGCTAAAAGACTTGTCGCTGGATAACATGTGACTATACTGTTGGCAGATGCAGTTATGCAATATCCCTGTTGTTTTTTTTTTTTCGGTTTTCTCAGAATAAAAAAGAGATCTTGAGATTTTGCCAAAAGTCATACCCAAACAGTCAAAATAGCGCTGGAAATTCCATCTTTCGGAGAAGTCGAATCTGAAGTAATTGAAACAAAGCCAATACTTTTAGCCGCCGAAGTTGAGAATGGTGACAGAAAAACAATCCCAGTGAGAGCAAACGCGACAGCTGTGATAAGTACAACAGAAAATGTTAGTCGAATTGGCGCAATACGCTTTGAGGCCGTGGCAGTAGTTGCACCAGCATTCGCATTAGTACTTTTTGAATTAGCGTTGTTTTTGTATTTGCCACTGTTGGTATTTCCGTATTGCCCACTCTCAACGTAGCTATCGTAGCCGGACTCTTCACTATATTGCTCGTTGCTCCGGTTGTTGTTGTTCCTAGTGTGCGCGGCTGTTGTCTTTTTCCCAAACATGGAAATTCAATTGCAGAAATTGGTTTTGATTTGACCAAAAAATTTTCTACAGAAATTATTCTTTCACGAGACTTTTCAAAGCAACAGTTGCTGCATGTTCTCTTATTTTAGTGGCGTAAAAAAGATCAAAAAATATGCATTAAAGATTTTGTTGCTGTGTTGTGTCTAGTGACAGTAAATCATCCACAAGATAACCGCCCTTCCGCAATTCTTCCAACTCGGCCTCACTCGGTCCTTCAATATCATCGAATTCATCAGTTTCTAATCCCGTACCACCAAAATCACCGTCGTTTTCATCAAAGTCTTCGCCACTAAGCCGCTGGAATTCAAACAGCTCTTCATCCAGCTGGTTGAATTGCTGGTGCTGTTGCCATGACTGGAACACGTCCAAAACTTCTTTCCTCTTTTGATAAGCATAGTAGCTTCCAACTCCAAGAGTTCCCAATGCCAAAATAGCGAAAATCCAAACACTTGCTCTGCCATTGGATTTTAGATCAGGGGTAACGGTGTGGTTAGTATCTTGTGTTTTTTTGTTATCTAAATTGCTGCTGGATAGCGCTGGCAAAATTTCTGCGGGAATAGCCGATTGCGTTATCAACGAGCTTTCGGAGTCGGAAGGAACAATATCTTCGATTAGTCCCGGCTTTTTTTTGACAGTTGCTACCTCTGATCCCCAGAATTTGACGAATGCATTTTTAAAAACTCCTGATTTTTCGGGTGTCACAGGATCTCGAACAACTATTTTCCATGTACCGACAACCTCTTCATCCCTACGTACAAAAAATATAAAAATAAAAAAAATGAAGAAAAGGGTCAAAAAAGTTTCAAAAAAATTCGGTAAATATTCAACAAATAAATAAAAAGATTACCAATGTGCAACAGACATAAATGTCCAATTCCCAAACCCTGTATTGGCATTATCGCCAGGCCGTGTAACTGCCAGATTAGAAACAATGCCGGCAGGACTGATCAAATCAACGTTCACATCTCCTCTTTTTCCATGCTCAATTGTTACTGTTACTGTCACATGTTCCAATTTCGAAAAGCGCACTTCCGCAAGTTCTTCAGCAGTAACGGTGTATTCAACTCGGATATCACTACCCGGATCTTGAGGGATTTTACCATCACCGCTCGGCATGAGAATCGGTGTGGTGAAAGATGTTTGCGGTGCGACAGTACTCCAAGTTTTTGCAATTTCAAGAATCTGGTAAGCGTCCAGCTTTCCGTATCCGAATTCGTGGCTGTACAATCGACCGGCGGCTGTTGTAAACCAGGAAGATTCGGTTGTGGAAATCGGGACGGCAGAGCGCACTGATATATGCTGGTAGTCGCGCCAACTGAGATCAGACCTGATTGAGTTTACAAGTGCGTAGATTCCAGAAGCTAACGGTGCTGCTGCTGATGTACCTCCGTGTGATTTCGTGCACAAGTCTCCGGAATGGCCTTGTTCCCAGTCGGTTGTGGCCTTTATATATTTACATATTATCAGTATTCGGTATATTTGCGTTTTAGACTTGATACGCTTACAATTGCATCATCATGACGCGCTGCGGCACTACTGTACATAACGACCAAATTTGCTGCACAAAGTTCACTGTACGGAGGGTGTTTGTTGTTACGATCGATAGCACTGACAGTGATTGTGTAAATGCTATTTGTATAACCATCAAAATTACAATTGTCATGCGCTCCACCTCCATTTCCACTTGCAAAGACGAAAATTGACCCAAGTCCTCCACGCCCGTTATTTACGCCATTTATGACTGCATCAGATACAATTCGTGGCGGAGCTTCCATTGTTGCACCATTGTCGGTAGGTCCCCATGAGCAAGAGTAAATGTGGTTTTCTTGCATCTTGTAGTTTATTGAGGCAGCCTCGTCGGCTTCGGTGAGAGCTCCACCAAGAATTCTAACAGCTTATCAATAAGGATCAGTAATAGCAAGTAAATTGGAAACAAAATTTTATTCACTGAATTAACAGGCTTTGCTACAACTTTCAATTTGATATTCTTACAACATAAGGAAGGTTTGCTCACCTGAAACTTTTGCATGATAGGCAATACCGACACCGCAAACCTTATTCTTGACAGCTGCAACTTCTCCAGCGCACCTTGTTCCATGACGATCTTCCCGTGATTTTGGTCTTGGGTCGGTTATATGGACATTAAAGTCATAAGAACCATCAGCAAACTGTCAAAATTCCTTAATGTTAATACTTCTTTGTTGACATTTTGAAAACTAAGTTGGAAAGCATACATAATTATCTTTAATGTCAGACGCTTCGTGATCAAGACCATCATCAACAAAGCAAACCACCGAACTATTTCCAAAAATTCCTGTAGGTGGTTATTTTTGTTTGAGTTATGCCAAAACATAAAATAAGAATGGTCGAAATAAATTGAGATCGAACCTTGAGCCCAAGCAGCAGTGACGTTATGATCATTTGAAAGCTGCCCAGGTGTTTGATTGAGCAAATGCCACTGATTTTGAAACTCAGGATCAGCAATTTCAAAGGTAGTGCGTGCATCGGCAATGGAAATAAACGCGCGTTTAACGAGACGACCTACAACAGGAATTTGGTGTTCAGTCCAAATAATATTCGGGTGACTCGAAAGCGCGTTTGAAACGACTTCTGCAAATTGATCCCGTTTTGCCACGTTGTAATTGAGGGGAACAGCAACATGAAAATAATCTGCGAGTTCACCAACAGGTCCGAGAAAATGAAGTTCGATTCCGTTGCTATCACTGCTATCATTGGCATTGGTATTAGTGTTGACATTTCGTGGGTTCAGTGAATTTGAATTCGCATTGATTGCTGTTTGCACGTCAGCAACGACATCATCGGCGCGCGCAAGAAGCCGTCGCCGTCGAAGAGAATGAATTGAGTGTTTCTCGATATTATTACTGTTTGTTTCCGTAATTTTATTCGCGCTGAATTCATTTCCAGTAACAGCATTTGATTCAGATTCGCTCAGCTGGAAGGCAAAGTATACATAGTTTTCGTGATCCCCCAGAGGGACCTTTGCTTTTAATTGTTTGTTGTTGGTTGATTCTGCTTCTTCTGTGCCCACGACAATCACAGCTGCCACAGCCAAGAATCTGACGAGAAACAGCACGAATTTCATTGTTTCTTTCCTTTCGTTCGTGCAAAAATATTTCATGGAGGAGCAAATCGTCGCTTTGCTGTCTGCGTTCTTTTCCGAGGCAAATCTCACAGTGGATATTTATCTAGCAGCGCTGGTTCGATCAAACGAATGTACTGTATTGAATTGCTTTATTCTAGGTTTCATGCTTCATTAAAATATATCATCATGATATTCAGGGATCCCAATCTCCCTCTTTGAGTCTTCCATCAGGCTCGGAAAACTCGCGTTTGATGAAGTTATCGTTGCAAAAGTTGTCCGCCAGAAGATTCCGATTCTCGAAGTTCGTAAATACAAAAACAAAAGCAACCAAACCAACAATCTACAAAATCACCCAGGTCAGCGAAGATGGAAAATGCATTAGATTAGCATCGAAATCAAATTCGAATTATTCTGAAAATGATCAACGGATGTTTTATATTGAACATCTTCCGCAAAATGCTTCAGTATCTTCACTAATTGCGCGTGTCAAAAACGTCGAAAAGATTCATCTGCCTCTAACCACAATTATCCATCAATTCTCTCTCCTTTCAAAAAAGTCTTTCCAAATATCGAGCCTTGTTTCTGATTCTAGCCCGCTTTTGTCGCTTTTGGATTATAATGTATCTCCACCTGAAACTGCAGCGAATATCAACATAAAGCTTCCTTCTTTTGTTTTCGTTTCAGTACTTGACATGAAATCTGTGACTTCTTCGTGTGATATTTTTAATTCTGCCGACACTGGTTCACAGTGGAAGAAATTGTTTCTTGGAGATTATGAAAATACCGTTGTGCATATCAAAAAACAGATTTATACAGATTCAAATGAAGCCATCAACAACTTAGATTCCGATGAATGGAATTATATTCGAGTCATGCCAATGTAGGTTTGCATTTTTTCATTTTCCAAATCTACAATTTTCGTGGAGGAAAACAAACATTTCATGAAAATGCAGGTCGGAATGGCGCACAAAAATGACTGAATACAAAAATCTTTTGGTATCACGTCGAGTTGAACTTGAACAAGCTATGGCATCCCGCTCTGGAATGCATGATAGCGCATCGTATGAATCTGGCGTTGTTGTGTCATACACTGGAGTGCATGAAGCAACTTCGCGCAAGAATTTAAAAGTATGTTTTTATATTATATTATAATTTATTTTTTTACGAATTTTTCATTAACTTTTCTTCTTCAGAAACTGTTTGAATTAGTCGCACCTGTCAGTTATATTGACTATACAAAAGGAGAAACACAGGGATGCATTCAATTTAAACCTTTTAATTGCATTTCTGTTCTCTTTATAATTTATCTCATACTACTTATCAGGGATACGCAAGGTTCAAGAATGCAAAAGATGCTTCAATGGCTGCCTTTTACTTTTCCAAGCAGAATATCGTACAAATTCACGCAAATGATATTGGAACTCTTATTACAAGCACTGAGCAGCTTATGAAATTAAAGGCTAGTTTCAAGAAACAAAATCAAAAGTCATCTTACATTGATATTGATGATGACAATGGTTGGAATGACTGGAGGGTTAATGAAGACGATGAGAACAAGAGCAAAGACGCGACCGAATATCAAACCTATGGAATTCGACTCGTTGTGTTGCAGGGTTAGGCTTTATTTCTTTTTTCCAAGCAACATTAAATATTGTTTTCACTTTCTCAGGGCAAGAAGAATCAGATTACTGGGACGCAATTTACGAAAAACAAGAAGAAGTTTGTTATTCGGCAAGTATGAATTCCCGGAAGTATGAACAGGGTTCTACTGTCCCCCATTACGAAAAAAAGTACGAAAAACAACTTGACTTTCCGTCGTCCTCAAAAAAACTTTCCGCGCACCCAAGCCGTTCTCGACTCGATATGTCAAGCAATCAAACCACGAATAGCAAAGCTATACATCATCAGCAAAGTAGTTCATTTTCTTCAATTTCTGCAGAAAAAAAAATTCACGTTCGCTTCGACATTAGCAGTGTTAATCAAAACGATCCTGTGCCGAAAAAGAGCGAATTTAATTCAAAACCAACAAATGCAAAAAGTGCCAAACAAAGAAAACTTAATGAAAGTATAGAAAAAGTTGACACCCCTAGAAATTCGAACCTTGCAGCTGCTGTGACGAACGTTTCAGGCACCAAGTCAGATAATTCAGATGAAATTAGCGATGATGATGGGGTGATTAATAGCACGACTGATGGCGTAAAAAAAAGAAAAAGAAAGAATCGGAGACGTGGAAAGGGTGGTGGTGGAGGAACTAATACGAAAAAAGAACTTGAAATCTGATTGGGCATTTTTTTTCTATTCAATTTCTTCCAGAATAAAATGTCTACATATACAACGCCGGATGGCAACACTCCACCTATGATCATGAATCCATCCATAGATACACCTGAAAACCAAGCGTCCATTGCCATTGTGATTGGCCTCTTCGTTTCAGTTTTCCCAATCTTCTATGTATTCCAAATTGTTGTAAATCGGTGGCTGCTTGGAGAAGAAAAATGGGCAAAGGTTTGAACACAGTTAAAAAGATTGTAAAAGCGTCTTAAAAAAATGTACAGTCAATTTCAGATTCTGCAGCGTCGGTGCAAGTAATATCTTCCAATTTCAGGCTTGTCCTTCAGCATTTGGTTTCCATTCCAACACGAAAAGAAGTTATTTCCTCAAATGGAACGGTGTTAATACCATGGGTGTACTTTTCTGGACTTGTTATTTCATTCATAGTTATACAAAATGCAATCGGAACTTCAATGCTTGGAGCGGGATTTGTTATTAAAATCACTCAAGCACAAGCAGGACTGATTCTTTTTTTTATATCGGTAAGTGCTATATCACCTCCCACATTCACCTCCTCCCTTTTTCTTTTTTTTTTGTTACTTTTTCATACACCAAAACAGTGCAATTCATTCCTGGTTTCGAGAATTCTTGAATACTACAAAGAAAAGACGGAAATCAGAAAGAAGGCAGCAGCATATGCATTTAAAGTCGCAAACGAAAAACGTACAAAACAACCAAGCTCAGTGAATCAAGTCCAACCCATTGAAATCCCCGCAAATGTTTTTGAGAACCAAGAAAACGACAGCGAACTACCAAAACTCGAAGAAATTCTTGTAAACTCTGCAAACAGAGTTGATTCCGAACTTGCCACTACTGTTTCTGAAATCGACATCAATCCCTTGAATCTGAATCCACCCCAAAATCAACAACTTGCTATTTTCAATAGTACTTTTGAATACAACCGGCGCCTGAAACATATTTTGCCGCAATATAATCGAATTCAAGCCACTTTCGGAAACGCCATGCAAATACTTGTACTTGTCATTGAGTTTATTCAATTGGCTTCATTTCCGTACCGAGATTTACTGGAAAACTCGAATTTCCAAGAGTCCTTATCATATGATGCCGAAGGACAAATTGACACGCTTGGAAACAATTTTATATCATTTATCAGAACATTGTCCACCGCGATATCTTCAGGACTGCCCAGTATAGATACGCTTGTTTTGACTAATATTCGTTTTGCTATTGCTTGGTGGATTTCTCTTATTGGTGTAATTGTTGCTGCCACATTTATGTTTGTGAAAAAAAACCTTCATTCAAATACTATGAGAGCATACCCAAAAGTCAGGAAAGTTTGCAAAATTATGGTTGAAGGAACTTGGATAACGTATTTTGAGCCGTTGACAAGCATTTTTTATTTGATTGTGAGTGAAAGTAATTAATTTGTTTTCTGTTTATTTTTGTTTTCATTAAGTAGCAAAAATTATTCCAGCTTCTTGGATCCTTCATTGAACCATTAGGATGTATTTCTTCAAGCAATCAACCTCTTTGGCCGCCTGAGCTCGGCTCGACAGTTGAGCAGTCTTATATCAACAAAGAAAACGCAATTGAGCTCCGCGAAGAGCAGTGTGCTCCAGTTCTGTTAAATCCACCATTGCAAGTGTGGTTCACTCTAATTGGATACATTATGGGGTATTATTTACTCACAATTTTCAAAATCTGCGATGAGCAAAAACCAAGAGAGGGTACAATTACTTTTACATCTCGGTCCGAAGGTAAAGATCACGCATAATCATGCAAGCACTTCAAAATATATCTAATTAGAAAAAAGTTTTGAATAAGAATGGATCCTTAACACTATTACTACTTTATACTTTAATTCCCACACCTGATTCGACGACTTTGCGTAAATAATATTTTGAAATTCTTTTAATTTAACTCTGATTCGAACTGCAGGTGGAATAATTGCCATTTTTGTTATTGCCACAATGATATTTTATCAAGTCAGAATCGGATCATCGTATATCAGACCAATCAATTTGTGAGTGCATAAATATATACCAGCAGCTAGCGTAATTTAGAATTATTTTTAAGTTGGCGGTCAATATCATTTTCGTGGATTCTTTGGATGAGTATTAGCGTGGTTTATTTTACTCATCCAACGCAAACTTCGTTTTACGATGTCGGGATATCCACATATAAGCCATGGATGCGAATATCTTTAACAATAAGTTTGGGGTGGGTATTTATATTCATAATATTTGCGGCGTTGCATTTTCTTGTTTTGAGGTATAATTTAACGATTTTTCAAGAATATTTGAAGCTGATAAACATATTTTTAGAAAACTCGAAAAAGAAAGTACAAAACCTCGAACGGGCATCACATACTCTTACAATTTAAAAGATGACGAAGATGGTGCCATGACAAATATTGCTAACAAAGCGGTTGAAGCCATTTCAAAAGCATTTCGATTTGCAACGTATACGCTTGGCTTATCGGTTCAACCACCGTCTCAAGCTGCGACTGCTGCTTCATCTAGTGCGGCCTATTCATCACCTATAACTATTGAGCCACGCGGAACAATCAAAAGTAATAATTCAGAGCAAAGTGAAGCGAAAAGTGCATTTTCATCTGTTTCCATCTCCAGTGATAGGTCTGCGGCATATAATTCAAGCCTTCGTGCGAAATTACAAGGTCCCAGAGCTCCTGCAAATCAAAGCCTTGCATCCCACGCGGAAATTTTCATATCGCCCAGGCTAACAAAAAACGACAACAGTAACAATAGCGATTATAAGCAGCAGCCACCACGACTTTCGGAATCTGAAAAAATGCCATCTGGAACTGTCACGTATGAACCAGTTGCGTTCAATTCCAGACTAAGATCTACTTCGACAGGAAATATTCCACAACCACGGCCAAGACCAAGATCAGTTGCTGAAAATATGATGACGACTGGAAATCGCTCATTACCACTTACAGCGTTGAATTTGCCACCTCGACCTTATTCAATCGAAGGAGAATCTTTTCTGCCGCAATTTAACGAAAATTTTGAAACAGCCGAAGCAGATGAGACTGAAGAAAAACTTGAGCTCAAACGGCCCGAACAGTTGGCGAAAAAGAAAGCAATATCGAAGAAAAAATTTGAAATTGACAAAGCGCATCTGGCAACTTTCTCGGAATCAACTGACAACAGGTTGCAGACACCATCAGTCTCCAACTTTTTTTTGCCGGAAGAATCAGTAGTCAGACTTGAAAAAGATGAATTTACGCATGAAAAAAACAATATTCATTGTCAAAGGTCAATTGCAAATGATGAAAAAATTGGCACAGAACAAACTAGTGCTACAATGAAGGGAAAGGTCAAAGGGCCAAGAGAGTTTAAAATCTAATAAATATGTATAACTTTACCATTCATACTGAAAGATTGTCGAATTTTAGTGTTAAAGAAAAAAAAGGGAAGAAATTGAAAACCACGCACTTTTGCAAATGTATTTATAAGGTCACCCTTATTTAAGCCATAAATTTTCTATTTACTCATTTCATTGTGTGTTGAGATGCAAAAAGTTTTTTCCTGATCCCCAATATCGCGCCAACCCGTTTTCCCTCATACTGCTGATTTTCATTTTTATTCATTCTCAAATAAAAAGAGTTGACAGGTATTTGCGAAAAGATGATGATAACAAATATATTACATTACAGTTTAATGTGAACAAAAAATTAGTATAGATTTGAAATTAAACAAATTGAAAAATAAGCAAAAGCAGCAAAAGCATCAAACAACACAACACAAACTGAAAGAACAATTGGATTGCACATAACTCACTCAATAGAGTTCCATGAAATAGATGAGTTCCGTTAAGCAACTATGAATTTATTCATGGCTGAAGTGAGTGAAACAACAATAAATTTAAGATAAGCAGCTACTAGTGAAAGGAAATTAGACAAGGCAAGTTTGTTTAAAAATCCACCATGTATTGCTCATTCTTTCACCATTTGAGTTTGACTGTTGAAATTCTTGATGCAGGGCCGACGAATTTCATTGAACAGCCCAGGAGAGCTCCGAGCGTACCTATATTTTCATGACCATGTTAATGCCCTGGCCAGGTGCGAAACCATGGAATGAGAGGCGTCCCTGATTAAAATGACAAGTTCTTTGTAAACGGAAGCTAGTGGCGACAAAGTTGATTGGGCGTGACGTGATTCTGTGGATGGCATTTTGATGAACAGGGCGGCGTGGTTGCTGACGCGGTGGTTGCATCAGGCAGGCACGTGATCACGCACACATCCCGCACACACAGCCAGCTCCGTTATTTCGATGTAGCTTTACTACTCCGAAAAAGATCCAGATGCAGCGCGTATTTAATATACAAAAAACACACATTTTTCTTGGAGATAATAAAAATTATGTGGACCAAGATGGACGGAAAAAAATTTTGGAAAAGTTTTTTTTTATATAAAATTCTATTTATTCCGGCCATTATTAAAATCAAACTGTTGAAATGGCCTTGCACCTAAAACCAACTCTTCTGTTTCACGATCTCGAAAACGAGCGCTACTGCGTGTGTAATTCGATTTTCTCCTCTCTGGCTCATCTGGATCACCCCCATCAAGTCGTCTTTTCAAAACACTCGCCACTGCATTTCCTCGATACAGTTCATCGTTGCGTCTTCGATATCCAAACTCGTCTTTTGTCGACCCATCATACCCAGATGGACGGGACATTGAACTTTCATCCAACCGCATTCTCAAAGCTGATGGCAAGCACGGATTAGGGCCCTCTTTGCGAAAGTATGGATGCCTCAATGCGCGTCCGACATCGATTCGTCTCGCGGGGTCGTAAACCAACAGATCCAAAACGAGTTCCACAGCTTGTGCAGATGCGTTCGAAAGGACACTGCGAACTTGGCTGAAATGCTGTGATTCAAATTTAAAAAGTGAGGATAGCGGCAACGATGTGAATCCGGGCCATATTTTTGTGTTTGGTGGGCCGAGGAGATTCGATATTAATTCAAATTGGTTTTTTTCGATTTTTCCAGGAAGAAGTGGGGAGTTTTTGATGAGTTCTCCTAATATACAACCGACAGACCTGTTTTTTTGTTTTTTGTTTTTTTTTACAAACGAATGTCGCGGTTGTTTTTTCTTTTCTTTTTTTTTTTTTCAATACCACATGTCTGCAGCAACCGTATATGATTTCTCGCCAAGTAAAATTTCAGGGCTCCGATACCACAAAGTGACAACTTTCGGTGTCATTGGACGTGGCGGTTCTGAGAATTTTCGAGCGAGACCGAAATCAGCTATAAAAGATCATGAGAATCAGAGAAAAATACAAAAAACAAAAAAACAAATTAAAATAAAAAAAGCTGAAAAAAAAAAGAAACACATCAGAAATTCAACTTGCCAATTTTCAAAACTCCTTGCGCATTCAATAAAAGATTTGACATTTTCAAGTCTCTTGTTTGCGTCATGGACGTCACAAAATCGGCCATCATTGGTATGATTTTTGAAAGTACCAATCGCGAAGAGTTCAAAAAAAAATATAATTAATTGTCATCGATGCAACAAAAAAAATTTCCACGGCCCAGGACACCCAATCAATTCAATAAAAGATTTTTCGCCAATGTTTTATACATAGAAATATTTCGTTGAAGATAGCATCAGTTCGAATTTAACAAATAATTCGATGCATTAATTATTTTTTTGGCGTTTTCGTTGTTGTTGTCGTTGTTGTTGTTGTTATTTATTTCAAGGCCATAAAAGAGTGAACATAAATTAGGTATAAAAAAATATATACACGGTATTTAACAACACGAATGATTTTTTCTTTCCAAACCTGTGTATGATATGATTCAAATGCAAATGTTCCAGTCCACTTAAAAGTTGCAACATAATACATTTTGTTTCGGTAGGAAGAAATTTATTTGGACGAAGCTTTGCAATAACGTTATCCATAAGAGAAGCCAAATCCTGATAATTTGTCAAAACTTCAACTATTTGTATATTAAAAATGCTGTTGCATCCATACAATTTCGCAATACTCCATAACCATAAAGATCTGATCGAGCGACGAGCCAACGCACACTTCTTGAACGCGCACAACGTTTTCATGAGAAATGGATTTCAAAAGCGCGATTTCTCGCAACGACGAAACCGGAAGCCCGTCAGCTTCATTTTCCATTCGGATTCTTTTGAGAGCTACGATTCGCGACGTTGCAGTGCTTGCGCTGCGGGTATCGCGTGCCTTGTCTTTTTTTTTTGTTTTACGGATGAAGAGAATTCAAAAGTGCATTTCAACAACTTACAGACAACGCCGTATGTTCCTTCGCCGACGCGGCCCAGTTTTTCAAACACTGATACAGATACACAGGAGCCCAGAAAATTTGTGGGATCCGGCATTGGCGTTCGCGCGAGACTCACAGATGTGAGTTCTTGAAGTTCACGTTTGGCCATCCTTTTTTTGTTCAGAAAAATATCAATTTTCAGTCCACGAAAAATAAAAATAAAATGATCAACCAAATCCTGTTTGCAAAGCAAAGCGTTCGACATAAACGCAAACAACAAAGGTTTGCATTGGCCAAAGCTTTTTTTTATTACTAAAATTTGTTTTGAGGTTGGAAATTCAACAAGCTATTCGTTCTTGTTGTTAAGTTCATTTACAACCTAGTTACAAATCTCAAAAAAGCTGTAATTTTCAAATCAAAATCAATTCACTTGATATCTACTTGAATTATTCATCAAATATTCAACTTGATTTTTGATCATTCATTCCTTTTGCAACTTTAACTGAAGGCACATCATTTCCAATTGTCTCTTTTCTTTGCACTCCTGTGCTTCCATCTGGTATCTCTCCATTTCCATTTTTCTATCTCTTTCTTTTTCTTCTCTTTCTTCCTTTTCC
>JADGJH010000630.1:0-15875 GCA_027596945.1 Physocladia obscura
ATATATATATGTATATATATATATTTTTTAGTGTGAGTGTTGTATATATGCATATAGTATATATCTTGTTTTTTTTTTGTTTTTTTTCAAATCTCCAACAACAATCTGCGTGGATCTTCAATCAACTCCTTCACACGCACAAGAAATGTGACTGCTTCACGTCCATCAATCAATCTATGGTCATAAGTGAGCGCAACATACATCATTGGACGCACTTCCACTTTCCCGTTTACGGCAACTACGCGGTCTTTTACGGCATGCATCCCGAGTATTGCGCTCTGCGGCTGGTTGATGATTGGTGTGCCGAACAGGGAGCCAAAAGTTCCACCGTTTGAAATTGTGAAGGTCCCGCCGGCGAGATCTTCAATCGTGATAGCATTGGCTTTTGCCTGATTTTAGAGAAGAAAAAAAAACGGTCAAATCCATAACTTTATAAAACATGTGCACGTCTTGTCTCACCTTCTTTCCAAGTTCAGCCATAGCCTTCTCAGTCTCGACAATGTTCCAGTTTTCACAGTTTCTCAGTACCGGAGTCACAAGTCCCTTCGGGGTCGCTACTGCAATACTGATGTCGACAAAGTCACTGTATACAACCTCGTCACCTTCAATACGCGCATTGACTTCAGGAACTTCTTTCAGTGCCTGCGCACTCGCTTTTATGAAAGCTCCCATAAATCCGATCTTTACGCCATGCTTTTCGAGAACTGCGTCCTTGTATGCCTTTCGAAATTCCATGAGAGCGCTGCAAAAAAAAAAACATAAATTTTGAGGACAAATAATTTCGAAGCCTATATACAGCGCACCTCATATCGATTTCGTTGAATGTCGTTAGTGAAGCAGCAGTATTTTGCGAGTCTTTTAACCGCGACGAAATTGTTTTTCGCATTCTCGTCATTTTTACGCGACGTTCAAAACGCGATCCAACAGGTGTCCTTAGTGAATCATCGATAGCAACTAATGTATATATGCGTACTTTCAGCTCAAAATACCAAACACACGGTAACTTTTATATTTAAACCTGCAGTGAGTACCGGTGCTGCAGTACCTTTAGGAGCGATGGTTGAAGTCTGCGCAGCAACAGAAGCAGCAACAGGAGCGACGACGGTGGCAGCAACCACTGGACCAGAAGGCGATTTTGGTGCAGCAGAATTAGCAGATCCATTCGTATTGACTTTGAACAAGTTGCTGCCAACAGCTAGAGTGTCTCCAGATTTGGCATACAGTTCGAGAATAACTCCGGTTTCGGCACTGTTGACTGTTACATCAACTTTGTCTGTTTCAATTGTTGCGATCGGTTCGTCCCGAGTGACATATTCTCCTACAGCTAGTTTTTTTTATTGTTCGGAAAATTTTGTGTTCATAATGGCTTTTCTTTGAAGATTCTATTGCGTTTACATTTATGCCATTTCGTCAAGGTTCCTTCTGTTATTGAATCGGCCATAGGTGGAGTTTTTACAATTTTTTCTACAACTATCAAAAAAAAACAAAATTTTTAACATATTGTAAATTTTTTTTTCTATGTACATGTCAAAGTGCCACATAAAATAATGAAAGTCACCTGGTAATGAAGACACAATTGTAGTAGTAGGTGATGGAGAAGCAACAGCAGAAATGGCAGCAGCAGCAACTGTAATCGATGCGGATACAGCGCCAGCAATACCATCGAGATCCACTTTGAACAGATTGCTTCCAACCAAAACATTATCGCCTTCCTTTGCAAAGAATTCGAGCACAGTTCCAGATTCAGCACTGTTGACTGTTACATCGACCTGATTTATATTGACGTTTTGATTTGTTTTAGGTTTTAGGCGCCGAAACGAACTTTTCTCCAGATCTTGGAACAAAAAAAAAATCAAACGTTTATCACACCTTGTCAGTCTCGATAGTAGCAATCGGTTCATCACGAGCAATGTATTCACCAATAGCTATTTGTATTTTTTGATTACACAAATGACTGGATCAGTAGAAAGAAAAATGGGATATTGTTACATTTGTGCCACTTTGTCAAAGTTCCCTCGGTAATAGAATCGGCCATTGGAGGAGTCTTGACGAGCTTTTCAGCTGTGATTTCGCATAGCACAGATAATGTTGAATGAAGATTAGGTTACCGTAAACAAAGAAAAAAGGAGGATGAAGTAAGGGAAGCTCGCAAAACGCTCGGCATCGGCAACTCAACTAAGAAAACGAGATTGGCTGGCCATGACACTGTAAAAAAACAAAGTTACGTTAGAATCTTTTTATGAAGAAAAAGGAAAGCGAATACGGAAGAAGAATCACACCGAGCCGAGGTTGCAGCGAGCGCGTTTGTTCTCAGCGGGACAATGGAGATGGCGCCAGATTTTCCGGTTTTCAGAATTAGCCTCAGCATTTTTTGGTGTTCGTGTCTTTTTCTCGAAAGAAATGTGATGTCAATAGTTAATATCGGTTTCAACACCATTGAATTCCAGAGAGAAAAATAATTGAAATGTGCCTCGAATATTTTAAAGAAAAGACCGTAGGACAGAGTGAATGAGAAACAATATGAGTGATAAATAATTGAAATGAGAACGAATGAAAGGAATAATCACATTGAGAAACCAAGCAGAGAAAAACGAAAAGAAAAAAGAAAAAATGCATCGTCTTTCGAGTTCTCTCCGACTGGCTTCTGCTTTGCGCCCTGCCTCCGTCGCCGCCTCCTCTACCTTTGCGCTCCGCTTTGCTGCTGTGTCTCTGGCCCCGAAACCGGTGTCTGTTTCAGCGTTTGCCCGCTGTTTTTCTGTCTCGCGTGCCGCATTCAGTCACGGCCAAACAGATCGCGATCTCGCCCACAAACTCGACTCTGAAGTTTCTTTTGAACTGGAAAACAATGCTGCTTCCGGTATTCCCGACTTTCTCAAGTCCTTCAACGACCAAGGTCTCTTCAAGGTATATATCTCTATCAGGTTTCCTTTTTTTTCTTTTTCAATCATATGGTATGCATCTGTGTATTCGCTCCATTGCTGACTGTTTGCGATTTCACAAAGTTCCTGCAGAATGAACAGAAAAAGAAAACACTTGCAAAACTCTACTCATGAAATAAATTCTTATTTCCCGCTCTTTTTTAGATTGAAGACAAACTTGGCGAAAAAGAAGTCACTTTGGTGAGAAACTTTGGAAACGAAAAGTGAGTCATCAAAAGTTTTTGAATACCCAGGAACCGAAAATAACTAATCAATAAATCAAGAATCTCGGTCATATTCAGCACTGATGCTATTGCGGATAAGTCCGAATTTGACGAAGGCGAGAGCGTGAGTACCCCTTTTCTTTCTTTCTTTTTTTTTTAATCAAAATATTAAAAATTAAAATTCAGGAGCAAGACGAAGTCTTTTCAGTAAACGCAACAATTCTTATTGAAAAACGCACCTCAACATCCGACAGCGGTGCGATCGAACTCAACACAACTGTCCAAGACAACGCATTCTTCATCGACAGTGTACGCTTCAACCCCTCTAGCTCATTGATGGCCGACCAATCTGCCGAAGCTGATTGGCAACGCAATGGCCGCTACGGTGGACCAGTTTTTCAGGACTTGGACGAAGGTTTGCAGGACCACTTTCATGAATTTTTGAAGGAGAGAGGGTTTGACGAAGCTCTTGCGGAATTTATTCCGCAGTATATTGATTTTAAGGAGCAAAATGAATATGTTGAGTGGTTGAAAAGAGTTTCTGCTTGGATTTCAAAGTAAAACGCAGATAATTTTCATTTTTGAATTTTGGTTGGATTTGTTCACTCAATTTCACATTTCTTTGGTTTCATAATGCCAAACTGCTCTTGGAGCTGAATAAATCATTTTAACTTATGAATATATTTATTTATCGGTTTCTTTAACGGTTTCTGTATCGGCTTTAGCTGACCGCTCATGCGCAAAAAAACAGAACAGAAACAGCTTAATGTTTGGCAGATTCAGAGATAGAATCTGGGCTGAAGCCAGGCATTGGAAATTGGTGGGCAAATGCCTGAACCTTTACTTTGAGAGCCTTAACTTCATTATCCTGCTCAAGTGCAAAAACAAAATCCTTAATCAATTTTCCAGACTTGTTTTGGATTTTGAGCGCAAGCTGTGCAGCCTGGTGCAAAAACTCGGCAACCTGAATAAAGTCATACTCCTTCAACGAACGTGACGTCAGCGCCGCAGTTCCAACACGCACACCACCCGGCACAAACGCCGATGTATCACCGGCGATCGCGTTCTTGTTCAGCGTGATATTCAAAGCATCGCAAATCTTCTCCATCTTGTTTCCGTTCAATCCAATCGGACGCAGATCCCACAGAACCAAATGGTTCTCAGTTCCCCCAGAGGCAAGCTTATATCCATGCTTCGCCAACGTTTCGGCAACCGCGTGCGCGTTCTTGCGCACTTGGATCGCATACTGCTTGAATCCAGGCTCTGCGACCTGCTTCAATGCAACCGCCACAGCCGCAATCGTGTTATTGTGCGGACCACCTTGGTTACTTGGGAACACAGCGAAGTTACATTTCTCCTCCAAGTCACCGACACGTGTGCCTTTTTCACCGCGCTTAAAAAACAAGAGTCCCGCGCGCGGGCCGCGCAGGGTCTTGTGCGTGGTGGTTGTGACAACGTCGCAATGGATGAATGGGCTGCTTTGTTCGCCAACAGCGACGAGCCCAGAAATGTGCGCAATATCCGACATGAGGTATGATCCATGCTTGTCAGCAATTTTGCGGAGTCGCGCGTAGTCCCAGTCGCGAGGATAAGCTGAGGCGCCGCAGATGATAAGTTTGGGGCGGTAGGCGTCGGCGTTGACTTCGAGTTTATCGTAATCGATTAGGCCAGTTATTGCGTCGACTTGGTACGGGAAAGATTCAAAGTAGATTGCGGACGAGGAGATCTTTTTTTTGGCAGTTTGGTGGCCGTGAGTCAAGCTGTTTTTTTCAGATCAGTTTTTTTTTGCAAGACAATGCAAACTCAACTGTCCACCAGACGCAAGTTCAAGACCCATGATACGGTCGTGTGGTGCCAACAGAGCAGTCAAAGCAGAAAAGTTTGCTGTGGTTCCAGAGTATGGCTGAACATTTACACCCCATTCAGTATCCTTCAAGTTGAAAGCCTTTAAAGCGCGAGTACGGCAAAGATTTTCAATGACATCAATGTGTTCGTTACCACCATAAAATCTCGCGCCCGGAAGGCCTGTGAATAGACATATTTGTTTCATTTGATTAGATAACAATATTTGATAAAAAGTATCAAAAAAAAAGACTTGATGAAGATACCTTCAGAGTATTTATTGGTCAAGGCAGATCCGTTCGCTTCCATAACAGCTTGGGAAGTGAAGTTCTGAGTGTACCGAAGAGTATCAACCGGACAAAAACATGTCAAAAAAGTGAAGTTTACCTCAGAAGCAATCAGCTCGAGGCACGAATATTGTCTCCATTTTTCCTTCTGAATGAGTTCGTAAATCTCGGGGTCCTCTTGCTCGAGGGTGGTGTTCATGCAGTTGTTCTGGATGAAGTGAAATGCAGTTTTTTAGCTCTTGAGCCCTATTTACACCGCCAGCAATTGCTGCAGCTGCGAGATAATTTATGGAAAATATAATAGAGCTGACAAACACACCCAGGGATCGACGATTGGTGCACTGGGCATCTTCAGAGTTGTTTTTTGTTTTTTTTGTCGAAAATGGAGATTGGGCAAATCTGGGGGAAATTCCACAATGCTCCCCAAAGAATTGAGATTCATTTCTGCGTCTTTGACCAAGGAGGGACATACTCCATAATTGTGTGAATGCAACGAGGTAGGAAAGTCAGTTCTTTTTCGCGAAAATTAGATGTTGACTGTTCGAAATTCCAAAATTGAGGAAGAAACTTGCTGAAAATGGATTCAGACAGTGAAGGTTCTGCTTCGCCACCACACAATCTTCTGGTAGTGCAACCAAACCACAACCGACAACACGAACAGTATCAGTTTCAGCACCAGTTCCAATACCAGTCCAACGAATACTTTGCCGACAATAACGCCCAGTTGTATGAATCTACTCAGCTTCCTGCTTCAGAGTCAGATCCACTTTCGCCGACTTTCGAACGCGAACCGTTTCCGCATTCGAATCAGCAGTACTTTCACCAACCGACATATACCCATCCGTTGATTGATTTACGCGATCAGAATGAGCATTTTGGCTTTGGCTTCAACCTTAACGATAACGATAACAACAACAATAACAACAACAACAACAACAACAACAACAATAACAAAAACAACGATGACACTCCCCACGAATCGCCAGTTTCTTTATTGCAGTACCACAGTGACAATAACCATATCAACAACGAAGAAAATGACGATGATGATGACGAAGCGCCACCGTTAAATCTTCTAGTTGAAAATTCACCACTTGTATTCAAAAAACCATCATCAGCCACAGCCACTTTCCCAGCACCGTTATTACAAAAGCATTTCAAATCTCTCAAAAGTGCAATTTCACGAACAGCGCGCTCAACTGCCGCTGCGATGTCATCGTTACCAATGCCGCAGTCTCCAATGGATCGAACCGAAAATGATTCGTCATCGCCGTCGTTCTCATCTCCACAATTCCTGCAACAAAAACAACAGCAACAGGAGCAACCCCAATGGCGCCAAAATTCGTCAATGCCGTCTTCGCAATATTTTAATCCGTTTGATGACACGCATCGGCTACAGATAAATGATGTGAGAGACAGTGACAATGCGCTGGGCGAAGAGCTTTCGGCTTCTACAGGTAATAGTGGCCGTCGACAGCAAACTGCATCGATTTTCGACGATTATGACGATTTGGATGATCGAACACGTGCACTGCAAATTTGGGCGGATATTGAGAATGTCGATGAGTTTTTTGACAGGGTCAGTTGCTCTTTTTTCCCCTTCGCCGTTTTTGGCAGATTCTTATGGGCACTTGGATGCAGATATATACGTACTTTAACGAAAAAGGATTTTATGCTATAATTATTGCCCGGTTGTGCAATTTATGGTTTGTTTATAATTTTTTTAGATTATTATAAGTATTTTCAAGGTATTCAACTTTCGGGAATGCAGCATTCTCGGATTTATGATTAGCTTTTCGACTTTTGCATTTTCTTGCATTGATCATTCATTAATACACAAGCACAAGAATTTATCAGATGTCATAATTCCTCAATGTTTGAGCACGTAAGCGTTCATCATTCTCTTTTCTACTTTCACTTGTATTATAGTTGAAAATATAAAACTGAAATGGTGAAATTAATGAAACCGAAACTCTCGAAAATAGAATTCCGGCGCTGCAAGGCACATTTTTGGTAATGTTTTGGATCTGGTGGTCCTGGCAGCTTTGGTATTTAATCCTCAATATTCCCAAACTCTACCAAATACGTCTGGTCTATTCAAACTTGCTTGAAGTCGAAGAACACGACATGAACACTGTTGAATGGTCAGAGATTGTTGAAAAAATCGCCTTGATTCGACATAATCCAAACCAACGGCCGGGATTGGATAACCTTGACGCACATGTGATTGCAATGCGGATTATGCGCAAAGAAAATTACTTGATTGCAATGTTTAATAAGGATTTGCTGAATTTCAGGCTTCCGGGGTTTTTTGGTCGTATTTTTGGTGTTAATTCGGTTGTTACCAAAATTGTTGAATGGAATTTGTACTTTTGTGTACTTTTGTATGCATTCGATGAGAAGGGTGGACTCAGAAAACGATTTTTGAAGCTGAATTACCGAAGACGCTTAATTGTTGCGTAAGTTGAATTTTTCAGTAAAGTTTTTTTTTTCTTTTTTACACACAATTTTAAATTTATGAATTCCAGGCTTCAAAAACGATTTGAATTAATGGCATTCCTAAATGTGTTATTTTCACCATTCTTATTTGTAATCATGATTCTTTATTTCATGTTCAAGTACGCGGAGGTTAGTCCATACCACCACCTCTCTCCGCTCACTAAAAAATCTGAAATTAAAATAATTTATATGTACTTAGGAATATCAAAAATCCCCAACATCTCTCAGTATGCGACAGTTTTCCCTGCACGCTCGCTTCAAAATGCGTGAATTCAATGAACTCCCACACTTATTCGAAACGCGTCTGAACAGAGCACATCCAAAGTCGTCGGAATACCTTGCCCAATTTCGTGATGCGAAAATGATATCTATCGCACGTCTTGTGTCTTTTGTAAGCGGTGCAATTGTGGCTGGACTTGCAGCGCTTGCAGTTGTTGACCAAGAACTCACTGAATTTGAAATTACTCCTGGCCGTAGCGCGTTGTTTTATATAACCGTATTTGGTGCTATTCTTGCGGCAGCGCGGGGAATGGTACCAGAAGAAACAAAAGTGTTTGAACCAGAACGGCTGTTAAAAGAAGTTGTTGAGGAAACTCATTATCTGCCCACAGATTGGCGAGGAAAACTGCACACACTGGAGGTTGTATCGCTTTTCAATATCGTCTCAAACATTAAATCTACTTTTATTATTGTTGTTATATTATAAATTGCAGGTTAAAAACAAATTCTCGGCCATATTTACTCCGAAAATAACCCAATTTCTACTGGAAATAATTAGCATTCCAATAATTGCCCCACTTTTGCTTTTTTTCTCTCTCCCGCATAGCGCCGAATCTATTGTCGACTTTCTACGCGATGCGACTGTTCATCTGGAAGGAGTGGGACTTGTATGCAGTTTTGCTGCATTCGATTTCGCTCGATGTGGGAATCCTGAGTATGGTGTTGAAATAACTAGCAACGAACAAGATAAAAATCATCAAAATACTGGTGGTAGTGGTGGCGGTAGCGAAGGCGGTGGGGCAGCAATAATTTCAAAAGAAGGGAAAATGGAACGCAGCTTCTTATACTTCAAAGCAAACTACCCACACTGGGCTACTGAAAGTACAGGTGGCGGAGACGCGTATCTAGCAGCTTTAAATCGGAGTCATTTCGCCGAAAACCAGCATGCCTTAACAGCCGAAGCTTCAGTTCTGTTTGAAACGAGCGAAATTGCTGGGATGCGAGGAAGTCGGACTGGAGTCGGTGGCGGTGGCGGTGGGGTTACAAGTGGTGTGGGGACTGTAAGGAGTAGGAGAAACGTCAAGTTTGGTGGCCAGTTGATTCCGCAACGGGCAGCAATTGCAGTGGGGTATCGTGATGGGAGGTCAATTTCTGCTTCAAGAATGGGTTATTCTGAAACTGGCGATCGGAGCTTTGACGAGCCTATTGGCATATTTGGGCTTCTTGATGCTGTTTATGAAGCAAATAACCATGCACGGATATAAAATTTGAAAGTATTTTCTGTATACCTTATAAATACACTGAATCGTGGCAAAAGAAAGCCTTTTTTTTTTCAATGGTGTGTAATCGCAAGTTTTCAAATGAAGAAAACATTGTTCATTTCAGTTTTAATAAGTGACACTATTTGAACTTGTCAAAATCATTTGAAGGAGCTAAAAGATCATAAAATGGCAAACTTTCGTGTAGGGCAGAAAAATCACTGAAAAAAGAATTTTCTAATGACTGGTGGTGTATACTTCTTGTTTCTCTTTTGTGATATTGAAAGTTTTTCACCCATATCCAAAAACAGCCAACACTCAGTGATTTTTTCCGAAAGAATATTCTTCAAGAAACTTAAAACTTCGCAAAATAATGCCCCAAATATTTGCAATTTGAAATTCCATAGACTTACAATCTTTTTTGAAGACTGTTTTGAACAGACTGATACCTTACAAGTTATTGCTCGTAGGACCCAGAGTGAATTTGTATTGGTAGTGGAAGTCTTTGCTCAGATATTGAAAAGTTTTCGCTACAAATGAGTTCATTGATGTAATTTGTGACTAATTGCTTGTAAAAAAATTTATATTTTTTTACAATCGCACTGATAATGTAATGGTACTCATCTTTCTCATCACTGGAGCATCGGGCTATTTAGGCAGCAGTTTTTTTTTTGAGTAAATCCATCATAGTATCCTTCCGCATGGGAATCTCTTAGCACTTTTTCGCAAAGAGGCTGACGGAGTTGAACTCAGAAAACGTGGTGTTTTCCCGCTATCATTCGATGCAAAAGGTTTGGCTGCCGTGTGCAAGAATATTGCCTAGAACGACATTAGTATCATGTTCATATCTTCATACTCTCAGGTACTGTTTATTGAGGCCCTTGATAAAACATAGATGGGAGCTTGAGTGGAAATCAAAGTTTAATGACTAACACATTTTATACGCAAATGATGAAGTTGAGCAACTTTGAAGGTTTTTTTTTTAGTTTGACTATTGCTGTTTTGAAACTTTTGTGAGATGAGATTTAATTTAGTTTATTAAAAGTTTTGCAAAATTTTCATTCGTTTTAATTTTCGTTTTGTTTAGTCAACCAACAACAAAAAAAACAAACATTCAACTTTTTTTTCTCCTTCAACAAGATTTTTCGTTAATTCAGCTCTGATAATTTTTAAGATTCAGAAATCAAATCTTCAGCTAATTCACTTTCATTGATTGACAAATTCAGTTAGATCTTTTCGTATAAAATTTTAAGATCTCACGTGATAACAATTTTTTCATAGGATGCAAAAATAGAAATTTATACCGCAGTAATGGAAAACAATTTGGGACAGCGAAACAAAAAAAAAAATGGTTCTTGATATACTCCGAACTGTCTTTGTGTTGGCTTCCGCGTTTTTGGCAGCGAACGCAGCACCAGCGGCAGGACCGCGATCAGTATTTGCGCATTTCATGGTCGACAATGCGGCATCGTACAGTCAAAGCAACTGGGCGTCCGACATGCTTTTGGCCCAGCAAGCCGGAATCGACGGGTTTGCACTGAATATTCCATCCAGTTCACCAAACACGGCCGTGCAGTTACCTCTGGCATACGCGGCGGCACAATCTGTCGGCTTCTCATTGTTTCTGTCGTTTGATTTTGACGGCGAAGGCCCATTCACCGAGTCGCAACTTGTCTCTATTTTGCAGAGCGTTTCCTCGCTGCCGGCACAGTTTCTCGTCAATGGCCTTCCGTTTGTGTCGACCTTTGAGGGTCCAGCACAGGCTTCGCTGTGGGCAGCTGTGCGGCAAACCGTGCCGCTATTTCTAGTTCCCGACTGGGGCAGTCTTGGTCCGGCGGGCGTTACGACAAACCTGGCGATCATCGACGGTGCATTCCAGTGGGGCACCTGGCCGACCGGCGCCACCAACATGAACACAGACCTGGACAGTGCGTACATCGACGCACTCGGTTCCAAGCCGTACATGATGCCGGTCTCGCCGTGGTTCTACACGAATCTGCCGAGTCTGGGCAAGAACTGGCTGTGGCGTGGCGACGACTTGTGGTTCGACCGGTGGCAGGAAGTCATCCAACTGCAGCCTGCCTTCGTCGAAATCATCTCGTGGAACGACTATGGCGAGTCTCACTACGTTGGCCCAATTGTTGAAGCCGGAATATATCCAGGTGCTCAGACTTACGTCGACAACATGCCACACCAGGACTTTTTGGATTTGCTGCCTTACTTCATCTCGGCTTACAAAAATAATGGTGTCTACCCAACAATTACTCAAGACAAGCTTCACTTCTGGCACCGCTTGAGTCCGGCTGCAGACGGAGGCAACGGTGGAACTACTGGGAATGACGGTGCGTATCAAACTACTGTGGATCCAAATTCCATTGTCCAAGACGAAATATTTGTGACGGTTTTATTGACAAGCGGAGCGTCCGTCAATGTGTATATTGGATCAAGTCTTGTTTCAACGCAAACTTACTCTTCTTCAGGCGCTTACCACTTCAGTGTTCCTTTTTCAAACGGGCAGCTTGGTGTTGTTACCGTCAATATTGTTCGATCTGGAATTACAACTGTTTCTGTCACTGGTGCTCAATCCATCACTGACTCTCCAGCAAATGGACTCACAAACTATAATGCGTACGTAGCGGGATCTGGTTTGGGAACATCCACAACAACAGCCACAACTGCAACCACTTCTTCTACAACAACAGCAACAGTAGCTGCATCATGCGCAAGTACGATTTCTGGCCCGCAGCGTATTGACTGCGGTACAACTTCTACGACTCAAGTTTCGTGCGTTACAAGTGGATGCTGTTGGAACGTCTTATCAGGTTATCCCAATTGTTACTATAGCTCGCTGGTTATTGGCCCTGCAACATGTGGAACGACGCCGCTAGCAGCGTCTTCACGTATTAACTGTGGTACCAGTGCTTCGACGTCAAGCTCTTGTGTTTCCAGCGGATGCTGTTGGAGTCCATTATCGGGTTCGTCGTACTGCTACCAGCCTGTTTCGACCACAACAACCACGACTATTCCCACAACCACAACTACAACCATCACCACCACCACAACTACTTCTGCTCCGGCATCTGGAAATGGCACGCCGTCTAACTCGAATGGATTCACGTTTTCCGCTGCCGGTTTAATTGAGTGGGCAGAGGCTTGCGATTGGACTGGCGGTGATATTGCAAACGAACTCACTACTGGCGAGCTTTGTGGTTCCACCTGTGAGGGATATAGCGGATGCACACGTTTTACGTGGACTGAATATAACGGCGGAACATGCTGGTTGAAGAATAATAGCGCTACTGGACCAATTAGTAACTCTGGGACTGGAACTGTGTGCGGTTATATTGTTTGATTTACCTGAAATTTGCAAAATAAATAAATAGTCATTCATAAAAAACTTTTCCAGAGTTATTTCATACATATATGCCAAATTATACTTTTCCATTTTTTTATTTTTTCATTTTTAACGAAATTTCTCAATAGTCTTCGTCTTTTGCTTTTATTTTTGCGAGCAGCTTAACTAACAAATTTCCACCTTGTTTACTTTTAAGTTGCGTTGAGATGATCAAGTTGACATCACACTCAGCACCGGAGGGTTTTGGTTTAGTGGTCAAAAACACGCTGATAGAATAGCTGTCGAGGCGATTGAAAAAGGAAAAGTTGATGCGGTTGCTTTTGGGGCTTTGTTTTTGGTTAATCCTGATTTGTCAGTGCGGTTTGAGAAAGTTAAGGAATTGAATACACCAAACGTCGCCACTTATTACAGCGATGGTGCTCTAGGGTACACTGATTGTCCTGCGCTGAATTAACCTTGAATTGATAACATTAAGTTTATTAGACAATAAAAATATATTGGTTTTGGTTGCTCCAAATTCAACGCGTGAATTTCATAGGTGCACGTTTACATACTAAATTACCCATTTTTTTCGTTAGAATTTTTTTACTCATCTTTTAGTTTTTGTCATTAGTGACTGAGTTTTCTACATTATCCGTTAACGACTGTTTTTGTTCTTCTTTGGCTCTATACTTCCTTCTCCCTGTTTTCGCTGTCAAACACAGTTGGGTGCTCAGAAAAAAAAATTTTTTAAAGAAAAAGTTCTGACAAATCAGGGTTTAAACTCTTGGCTGTGAAATTTGAATTTATTATTTGACGCAAATATAAAAAATAAAAAATAAATAAGAGAAAAGTAGAGGTAAAAATTTTCTTTGCAACATACTTACAATGAAGGACTGATGTGACACGATAATCTGAATGTGTCTGAACGACCAAGCCCAAGTGTCATTTGCAAGAACCAGTTAATTCACAGCAAATTTTTTAAAAACATACTTCTACAAAAATAATAACCATATTCTTATCTAATTCATCTTTGAGATTGAGTAGCTGAATCCATTCATCTCCTCCCCAAAAGAAACAAAAAAAAAAAAAAATTCTCAAAATACAGAACAAAAATTTGAAAAAAAGTCCGGCGGTTGGGTACCAAAAACTCACAAATCATGAAATTCGTTAGTTTTGTCATGTATGTTGTTGCCGTTACAGCATTGCTTGGGGCAGTGTCTTCAGCGGTGCGCCGTGAACCGGCTTCTGTCGGTGAGTGTCCGTTGACTTTTTGACTTGGTGACTGATGACAAATCTATACAAAATATCTACTTGGTGCAAGTAGTGACCTCAAAAAGCACAACCACGGCTGCGAAAACAAGCGCTAAAGTCATTACAACTTCTGTGAAAACAAGCGCTAAAACACCCAAAGTGTCAACCAAAACGACAAGCCACATTACTCGTACGACATCGCTAATAACCAGTCTAATGGAAGGTACAGTTTCGTTAAGCGCGTCGTCTAAAAGCACTGCAGCTTCGACAAAACCAGTGACGACGACCATAAAATCCATCTCTTCCACTACAACTTCAGCTTCGGCAACAGCTAAAAGCTCAACTCCTTTTCAGTCTTCTTCCACTGTCCCAACGACAAAAATTATTTCTCAGTCTTCTTCCGCTGTTCCGTCGACAAAAGCTTCTTCAACTAGCACCACAATTAGTACAAAAGCTACTGCTACGATAACAACCATCATCCCGACAACAGTAAGCTCAACTAGCATTGCTACTACGGCTATTAGTGCAGTCGCCACTTCGAAAACCACCGCCACCACTGAAACTACTCCCGCTATCTCACAAACTCTCTCCACAGCGATTTCGACTCAAATCACAGATACAACTGCGTCCACAGCCATTACAGTAGCAAAGACGGTAGTTTCAGCGAAAACGACAACTGCAAGCTCGACAAAGACTTTATTAAAAACTGCAGCAACCACAGCCGCAACTGCAACCACGACCACTACGGTTGTGTCGACTAAAACTGGGACACCAAAAGTTTTAATTGGGTATTGGGGTCAAGACACTGTTTATTACGATTCAGGAAGCCTTCAAGGCAGCTTATTGTCATACTGCCAGTCAAAAAACTGGGATTATATAAATCTTGCGTTCATGAATATTTTTACTGGTGGATCTAATAACTATTTGCTCAATTTTGCGAACTTTGGCACGTATGACACGGCATCTGTTACTTCTGCCGCAACTACAGCGGTAAAGTGTGTTCCCTCTATTTTTTTGAATTTTGTTTTATGTTATATAATCAGATGACATCAATCAGAAACGATGTAACAGCGTGCCAAAAGCTGGGAGTTAAAATCCTTCTTTCTATAGGCGGCGCGTCAGGTGATTATAGCTTGTCATCAGGAACTGGCGTATCGTTTGCTACACTTCTATATGAGAGCTTTTTTTTGGGTGCAAACGCCAGCATCCCAAGACCATTTGGAACAGCAGTTCTTGACGGAATTGATTGGGACATTGAAGCAACCATTGGCAGTCAAGCTGATATTGTAGTTACCAACCAAAAACTTAAATTGTTGGACTCAAATATTTTAATCAGTGCTGCGCCGCAGTGTCCATTTCCTGATGCGTACATTGGTGATACGGTCTGTAACTCTGCAGCTAAATTTGATTTCGTTTCCGTGCAATTTTACAACAACTATTGTGAATTGACTGCGGGAACGCGAGCTTCAATTTCGATACATGGGCGACAGGAATCAAGTTTCCAATTGCAATAGCGCTTCCGGGGTCTCCAAATTCTGCTTCAAACGGGTTTGCGACAATTTCACAGCTTACGGCGTCTGTAAACATCATTTTGCAAGGAGTGTATTCAAATTCGTTGCTTGGACTTGCGTTTTGGGATGTTTCTTCGACTAATGCTTATGAAGACAGTGGGACAAATAACACACTTGCTGTGGCGGCCCGTTTGCTTGTAGATGGACTCTGAGTTCCAGTGCCTCCCTTTATCATTTCGTTTTCTATGATCAAAAAGCTTTGCTTGTGATAATATTTTGGGAGGTTTTCCGTAAATGAAAAAAAAAAACAACAAGAAGTAACTATAGCACCGGGAGGTTTCGATCCTCCGACCTCTGAGTTATGAGCCCAGCGTTCTTCCCCTGAACTACGGTGCTACTTACCTCAGTAACAAAATAATTATTTTCAATGTTATTCACATTTTTTCAGCCGTTCTGGAAAATTCTACAAGAAACTCAATAACTCAAGAACCAAAAATAATCAAGACCTACTTCAAGTGACATCTTATT
>JADGJH010000631.1:0-14928 GCA_027596945.1 Physocladia obscura
AAATGAGTCATGGTGCGCCACAATAATCTGAATGAATCCATATTTTATTATTTGACAATCAAACACGGACAATGCGAATTTTTGCTCAAATAATCGCTAACACTGCCAAGCATCGCTCTCTTGACGGCGCCGTACCCGCGCGTGCCGACAACAAGCACGTCGGCGTTGAGGGCCTCAACGGCGTCGCAGATTTTGTCGCGCGGGTCGCCGCGCAGGAGGATTGCGCGGAGAGGCACAGAGTGGCCGATGGAGAGACGGGCTTTTTCGAGTTGCGATTTTAGGAAGCCGTGCAGCCGCGCCGAGTTGCCGGCGGAGCTGTTTTCGGGAATGCAGGCTGAAGTTGGTGTGAAACAAAAACAATAAGAAGAATTAATTCACTGCTTACTACTACTGCTAGTACTACTGCCACAAAACATACTCAACTCAGTAGAACTAATTTGTTTTGAATCTTTTCCGGATCGGCAACAGTAATGAAATTCGTTATCGCCCAGTAGAAAGCCTTTGTGGATTCCTCAGAGGAGTCAAGACCGACGGCAATGATGCGGCCGTGCACTGGATCTTTTTTCCAGTCATTTGCATCAAAGTATTGCGTGAGCTCTTCAAAGACAGTGGTTGCTACTCCCTCCATTCTTGTTTGCTTTTTTTTTTTTTCTTCGATAACTGCAAAGGGTCCAATTGAACGAACCCCCCTTTTTTTATGGGTATCGCAGAGGGAATGTGAGTCACAACCAGTGCCAATGATCAATTTTTATTTTTATTTTTTCGCAAGAAAAAGAAAGAAAAAAACGCATCTTGTTGATGACAAATACAGTCTTGTCAGAAGTGGAACAATTTCAAATTCCGCCTCATTGAAAACAATGGCATCCACGCAAACGCAAACACAAAACGAGCAGATCGAAGCGGCAATCGACGCAATCCGCGCACGCGACCCGCCAACACTGCGCAAGCTTCTCGCCGAAAACAGCGCACTTGCCGCCGAGCAAAACACCAACGGCCGCAACTGGTCGCTTCTGCATTTCGCCGCGCGCTTCCAGTTCGCCACTGGCGCCGAGCTGATTCTGGCAGCAATACCAGCAGCACAAGCGCCATCGCTGGTGCGCGCGCGCACAGACGAGGCGCGCACGGCCGCAGATCTTGCAAACGACTGGGGAGGCGACGCGGCGCTCGTGGCTCTGCTATCCGGCAATCCCGTTAGCGATACTAGCAACAGCGCTGCACTGACCGTCACCAACATTGTCGAAGCGAGCACGTATTTCGGCACAGGGTCGGCGATTGCGCGCGCGGCCGAAGCGCGCGTGTCGTCCGCGGCGCTGGCGGCCCTTGTTGGCGATCCGCGTGCGCGCTTCCTTCCCGTCAACACGATCGCCGGCGTGGCGCTCGACTCGGCCGACAAGACACGCCTGCTGTGGCTCTCCGCAAAAGAAATCGACGCGTTGTTGTCTGCCTCGAACAGCCTCTGGTCATTGCAAGCCCTTGCCACTGCTCAATTTTCTAGCGACGACAATTCGTCCGAATCCAACCAAACTAACATTCCTCTTCCTGTGCTCATCTTTCTCGGACGCGACGGAACCACGCAACAACAGCCACCGCTCTTTGCCGTGGACGTCCACGACGTAAATACTCCCGGCATTGCATTTTCTCCCGCCAGACCCGGCGCGTTTAGCCTATCCGCAGACCCGCTCGAATCCGCGCTCTTTGCCCAATCCCGCGCCCTCATCGACTGGCACCGCAAAGCCCGCTTCTGTGCCCTCTGCGCCTCGCCGCTGCGCCCCTCTCAAGCGGGCTACAAACGCGTCTGCACAAACATTTCCTCCTCGCTGTCCCCCTGCCCCTCCCTCGCGTCAGTCCACAACCAGTCCTTCCCGCGCACAGACCCAGTTGCCATTGTTGCGATCCTCAACCATGGCACGAATGACAAGGTTTTGCTTGGTCGGCAGAAGGTTTGGCCGGCGCGTCAGTATTCGTGTATTGCTGGGTTTATGGAGCCCGGCGAAACAGTTGAAGCTGCCGCTCGGCGCGAGGCTTATGAAGAAGCTGGCATTGTCGTTGGTCGGGTTCAGTATTTTGCGTCTCAGCCTTGGCCGTTTCCTTCAAACCTGATGATTGGTGAGAGAAAATTTTATGAGTGAAGCGCGAAACGAGAAAAAAATAAGCCAAAGGAATACATTAACAAAATGAAAATAAACGAGCATGGCGAAAGTAATCGAATGAAACAAAAAAAAAGACTAAATGAGCTGAATTTTTCATACAGGAATGTTTGGAGAAGCGTTGCCGGGTCATGAAACTGTGACATTGATTGACAAAGAACTAGAGGACGCGAAATGGTTTACTCGGCAAGAAATTTTGGACGCACTGAAGGCCAACTCGCCTGATGCGCCACTAAAGACTGCCCCGGCACAAGCAATCGCCCACCAGCTAGTCCGGCATTGGGCGGAAGGTAAATTCCAGTGGCACAAGGACTCTGAGGCTGCAGCGTTTCCAGTGACAAATAAACTCTAGATAAAAACGTCTATAAAATAATCAAAATCAAATTTTGGTGCGATACACAAAAAAAAGAAAAAGAAAGTACCGTAACACGAAAAAAAATATACAAAAAAATAACGTATTTTATTTTTTAAACAAAAAAATAAAACTGAAAAAAAAGCATGATGACAAGACAAAAAAAGATGGGTACAAGTGCAATAAGTCACATAATAGTTAAACAGCTTTCTCCAATTCAGATGGACGAGGAACAATAACTGGCACTTTCAAATGATGCACCAGGTAATCGGACACTGAACCCAAAAACGTTTTCTTGAAGGCTCCCAATCCACGGCTTCCAACCACGAGCATATCGGCATGTACATCTTCAACTTTGTACGCAATTTCGTCGCGTGGGTCACCACGTAACGCAACACCACGCACATTGTACTTGTGGTGCGGCAACTTGTTTGCATACGCGCGCAACAAATCTACAAAATAGAAAAACAAATAATAAGAAAAAAAAAATCTTGACTACAATAAAAAATTAAAAAAACCAACCATGAGATTCCTTCTTATTCGCCGCCTCAATCTTCTCAAATTCCTTCGAAAAGTCGACATATAGCGCGCCATACACGGCCGGCAGGGTTGCCGTCGGCCGCACATTGAGAATTACGAGCTGGTCTGTCTCGGCGCGCACGAGGTTGTTGATTGCCCAGTCGAACGCGTATTCCGAGTACTTGGAGGCGTCAACGGCAATGGCGATCACACGCGTGGGGTTGCTGTCGCTGTGTGTTTCATGTGGGGACACGACATCTTCGTGCAGATTTTTCTCGGTAGCTGCTTGTAGTGGTGGTGTTGTTGTTGCTACTGGTGCTGCTGTTGGGGCGGTTTGATCAATAGTTGCTGACATTTTGGTTTTTTGTTTGTTTTCTTTGTGTGGGAACCATGAGAAATTACGCGTTTTTTGTTGATCAATTGGTGTTGGGAGTTGTGACTCATTCTTTGTTCACACACCACTCAGAATGAGTCACATATCGTCCTCTTTCACGCGTGCTTGAAAATTGTGCCACAGATTTCGCACTGTTTCTCATCTTTGTGTTTTTTTGTTTTTTTAATACCCAACGTGATTGTTTTCGGTAAGAACCGTTGCAACGAAGGTTTGAAAGGAGGAAAAAAATTTTTTTAAAGGAGCTGATTAATAATGTGATTGACAATAGAAAAAAATAAACACAGAAAAGAAAAAAAAAAACGCAAACAAAAAAAATAACAATGAGCGCTGCAAAAACACTCAACTACGAAGACGTTACGCAAGGATACAATCCGGAAGCATGGAAAAAAGACATTTTGCACGGGCGTATTATTGCGATTGCAATTGGTACGTCAATATAATCAGCAAACAGCAGTTTTTTTTATTTTAACCCGAATAAGAAAAGATGGCTCGGAAGACGGCTCCAAGGCCTTCTACTGGACAATCAACAACCTTCTGGCAACTTCCAAGAACATCGGCAACAAACTGGTGCTGCTGACGGGCGTGGCGGAGAAGAGTAGCGAGCCGGACCTCAACGTGGCGCGCCAGCTGCTCGCGACGCACGTGTCGCGCGTCAAGACGGCCGGCATCGACGTCGACGCCGTGCCGGTGCGCGCGCTGATTCTGAAGGGCGACGTGCGGACCAGCGTGTGCGACGCCGTCGACGAGCTCGGCGTCGACGTGCTGGTGGTCGGCACGCGGGGCCTCGGCGCCGTCAAACGCGTCGTGCTGGGCTCCGTGAGCGACTATCTGAGCAAGAATGTCTCGTGCACTTGCATCATTGCAAAGTGATCGTCCTTCTCTCGGCGACTATTATGAACCTGATGTTGGCAAAAAGACATTATCCCCCCCTCTTCCTGTTTTTTTTTTTTATTTTAATTTTTTCCTCTTATTGTTGTGGTTCAATGATGAGTCATTTTTCGCAAAATATAAAATCGGTGTTCAAAAAAATAATTCTGACTGATTCCAACTAAAAAATCACTGAAAATAATGCTCGCTTCAAACAACAACAGTAACTCCACTGGCGCCACGACTTCAACTGCAAAGGCAACCACAAACGCAGAAGCATCCGGATACAACCACCTGATCATTGCCCGTCACGTCCTCCCCGAAATCAACGAACTCGTCATAAAGCCATCTTCATCATCCACAGCAATACCAGAGAAACGTATTATACTCGCGATAGACGCAGGCCCCGAAGCTCAATTCGCTCTCACATGGACACTCAACCACCTCACTGAATTGGCTTGCAGTAAAAACAGCGGCACTGAGATTTGTCTGTTGAATGTCAGGCCTTACGCGGTGCCGGGCTATTTTATTGAGCAGAGCGGGTATGCTCCTGCAACTTCTTTGGTGTTGGATGAGGTTTGTGTGTTTGTCTTTTTTATCTTCGAAGGTTTATTGAAATCGTAATATTAAAATAAGGAATACGTTGAAAGCGTTGAAGAGTATAACCGCGAAAAATCACATGGAATACTTGAAGCGGCTGCTGAAAAAATTGTATCTGAGGGTGTTTTATGCAGGGCCATTGCATTGCGTGGTGATCCCAAGACGGAGATTTTGAAAAAGGTTTGCTTTCCTGTCTTTTTAATTACTTCCTTTTAATTTAAATTTTTTGTTTTTGTTTGTGTGTTTGCCGCAGATTGAATCACTCAAGCCCGATCTGGTTGTGGTCGGAAGTCGCAGTCTCGGCCCAGAAGCTCCAAGCTTTCGACAGTCGCTTTCCGACTATCTTTCCCAACATGCATCTTGTGCGGTTGTCGTTGCCAAAAATTCTTGAAATAAGAAGGGATTTTCTTTCATTTCTTTCTCGAATAAAATAATAAAAAATCTTTCCTGTCACTGTTGTTACTATTGTATCAATAGAATATCATAAATAGTTTTTCTTACATAATAATACTATTGTGCTCTGGTTGGAGAATTTTTCAATGTGTCACAATGATCAAAATTTATTAAAAAAAAAAAATAAAATAAAAATCAACACCAAAAGAAAAAGAAAAAAAAAAAAAAGCAAAATCATCCACCCAAGTGCATACAAAATAATGAGCTTAAATATTGTACCATCCACTATTGTCGCGCAGCCAAGACCAATCACGCCAGCAAACTTGAAAATCATCGACAAATTCGTTAAACCGCAAATCCACGAAGAAGTCCTTCAATCAACAGCCACGGCAACTGCAACTGCTGTTACACCGCAAAAAAAACGCGTAGTTGCGATTGCCGTCGACGATACCAAAGAGTCATATTACGCCTTCACGTGGGCTTTGAACAACCTCGTTGACCAGTGGCGCGATCAGGTCTGTTTGCTGAACGTGAGACCGTTCGCGATGCCCGGTTATTTCATTAACAATGCGGATTTCTATCCTTCCTATTCTCTTGATTATAACGAGGTGATTATTATTATTATTATTATTTTTACTTTTATTAAAATAATTTATCTTTAGGATTATGTTGAATCCGTGGAAACCTTCAATCGCGACGAATCACATGCACTTCTTCAACGATATGGCGGCGAACTGCTCGCGAAAGGGGTGCAAAGCCGTGGCATCGCGTTGCGCGGAAATCCAAAAGAAACATTGTTGGAGAAAATTGAAGAACTGAAGCCGGATATTGTTGTTACTGGAACGCGTGGGAAGTCGTTGTTTAGAGGGAGTATCAGTGAATATCTTGTGCAGCATGCGAATACGGTCGTGATTGTGCCGAAATTGAATTGATTTCTTCTTTTTGTGTGCGGGTGTTCAATAAATATCATAATTTTACCGGTTGGTGCTCGTGCGAAATTCCGATTTAAGTTAATAGTATCACAATAATAAACAATAATCAACATCATGATCACTTCAACAAAAAAGATTCTTGTCAGTGTTTACCGCCTTCAAAAAATAATTTTTTTTTATTTACTAAGTTCATTAGAACGGGGAACAATAACAGGAATATTAAGGTGTTGAATGAGATATTCAGACACAGATCCAAGCACAACTTTCTGAAAAGCGCCTAATCCGCGACTTCCAATCACTAGCATATCTGCATGGATTTCTTCAACTTTCAGGGCAATCTGTTCCCGTGGATCTCCGACCAGCGCAACTCCGCGAATATTGTACTTGTTGGTTGCAAGCTTGGCAGCATATGATTGCAGCAGTTCTATACATTAAGCAAAAAAAAAAAAAAAAAAAGATGAGCACACATTTCAGTAAAATTACTAATGTTTACCGTGCGACTGCTGTTTATAGGCTGACTGGATGCGATCAAGCTCGGTGGAAACATCGGTACCAGTAGCGGCAAAGAACTTTGGCAGTGTTGCAACGGGCCGCACATTGAGTAGCACAATCTGATCTGTTTCGGCGCGCACAAGGTTCTTAATGGCCCAGTTGAATGCGAATTCAGAGTATTTCGATGCATCGACGGGAATTGCAATCACGCGCTTGTGTTCTGGCGCAATTGTTCCGTGTGCTTCATGCAAAGTGACGATTTCTTCTGAGTCTGCCATTGTTTTTTTTTTTTGGTTGTCTTTTCTTTTTTTTTCGCCACAATTTCACCATCATTTGTCTGACCGGCTTGGTGATGTGTACTGACTCATATCATGACTGAGTCACAATTGTAAATCCCAAATTAAGAACGCTTACAAATAAATACAAATAAAAAATTTTATAATTTAAAACGGTACTTTAACATCCGAGAATAGAATTCTTGTTTATTGAACGGCATAACTATTATCTCAGTCGTATATTATTTTATATCATCTAAATGTCACAACGTTTATGGCCAGCTGATCAACAATTAATTTCTGGTAGGTACATTCAACCATTTATTCCAAAAAACGGCAACATAAAATGCGAAATCATTACTTTTCCTGTGGCCGTGGAATAATCACCGGGACATTAAGGTGGTGCACAAGGTAGTCCGAAACAGACCCCAACAAGGCCTTCTTGAAGCCACCGAGCCCGCGGCTTCCGATCACCAACAAAGATGCCTTGAGCTCATCCACCTTGAAAGCAATTTCATCTCTTGGATCTCCGCTCAACGCAATTCCACGGATGTTGTACTTGTGCGGAGACAGTTTACTAGCATAAGATTGAAGCAACTCTGCAAAATATTGGTTAAAAAATTTTTTTTTCTTTTTGGCATTTGTAATGCACCAAAAAAAGCAACTTCCTTACCATGCGACTGCTTCTTGTTTTCGGCTTCAATCTTCTCAAACTCTTGCGAAAAGTCAATGTTTGCGGCAACGTACACGCCGGGGAACTCGACAACGGGGCGCACGTTGATCAGCACTATCTGATCAGTTTCTGGACGGACCAAATTGCTGATTGCCCAGTCAAACGCAAACTCAGAGTACTTGGAGGCGTCAACCGCAATGGCAATGATGCGTGTAGGATCACTGGAGTTGTGCGTTTCGTGCGGGGTTACGACGTCTTCGTGGATTTTGGGGGAGTCGGTTGCTGACATGTTTTCAATTTAGTGTTGATTTTCTGTTGGCAGTTTTTTCCTTTTTATGGGTTTGACAAAGCATGACTCACACGTCCTGTGACAAATATGTTTACCAATCACTGACAAATAGAAGGATGGCACAATGCTGACACAACGCAGAATGAAAATGAAAAAGGACACGACAAAATCAAAAAAGGTAGGACACGACAAGGGAAAAGGCAAATAATCTTCATTTTCACACAAAAAGTAAAAGTCAATTAATGAGCTTCCCTTTCCGACCACCATTGCTACCGCCAAAATTTTTCCATTCAGCTTCTCGTAGTATGAATTTCTGAATCTTTCCCGTAGAAGTTTTTGGCAACTCAGCAACAACATTAACACGAACAGGCATTTTAAAACCTGCCAACAAACCCTTCAAAAAAGCAAGTAATTCAACAACGAACGCTTCATCCCCAGCTGCATTCACATTCTGCCGCTTCAATGTCAGATACACGACAGGACGTTCGCCCCACGCTTCGTCAGGCGTCGACACGACACAGCACTCCAACACACGATCATGCGTCATAACCGCATTCTCAATCTCAATCGTCGAAATGTTTTCCCCGCCAGAAATAATAATATCTTTACTGCGGTCCTTCAATTCAATATACCCATCCGGATGCTTCACAGCAACATCACCCGTATGAAACACACCTCCACGGAACGCTTCGCGCGTCGCAGATTCGTCGTCAAGATATCCCTTCATGACAAGATTCCCGCTGAAACAAACCTCACCTAGCGTTATGCCGTCACTCGGAACAGGCTGACCCGTCTCGAAATCAACAATTATTGTCTCGTCGCCTGCGAGGAACGTGTGTCCTTGGCGCGACAGTTTTTCGGCGAGTTCGTGGAGTGGAAGGCTGTGCCATTCAGGCTGCCATGTGCAAACTGTGCACGGGCCGTATGTTTCTGTCAACCCATATACGTGAATCGGATGGATTCCCAGTTTCAGCAGGGCTTCGAGAAGCGTGGGGCTTGGGGGTGCGGCGGCAACCATTGTTGTGATTTTGCGGTCAGTAAATGCCACTGCGGATTCGTAGTTCACAATGGCAAGCTGTACAGTTGGTGCAGCGCAATAATGTGTGATGCGGTTGTTTATAAACAGGTTCCAGATTGTCGGGTAATCAATTTTGCGAAGAAGTGTGTGAGTTCCACCGACGGCCGAAACAGCCCATGGAAAGCACCATCCTGATGCGTGGAACATTGGAAGGGTCCACAGGTAGTTTGTTTCGCAAGTAAGTTGCATTTCAACTGCGAGACACAGCGCGTTCAAATATGCACCCCTGTAATGAGTAACAACACCTTTCGGGTTCCCAGTAGTTCCTGATGTGAAGTTGATTGCGATAGAATCGTCTTCCGATTTCAGTGGCGGGAAATCCGACCAGTCTGATTTCACAGCAAGCTTCGAGCAATCACCGAGAAACTGTTCGTATCTATCCAAATGGGCTGTGGGCAAACCGTACGCGTCTTCGCAAGGAATAATAACGCGCACGCCACAGCTCTTCCAATTGACGGTGAGGTGCATGAGAGAAGCGTCGACAAGCAGCACACGCGATTTCGATTTCTTGAGAATATATTCCACCTCGCGTTGGGTGAGACGAGTATTGATGCACACAAGAACAGCACCAGCCAAAGGAACAGCAAAATGAGCCTCAAGGATAACATTGCTATTAGGCATAAGAACAGCCACCTTTTTTGTTTGTTTTGGAGGAAACAAAGAGAGTCAGTGGATTTTGTTATTATTATCGAAATTTAAAAAACTTTGCACCGATTCGCCCTTGATGACTCCGGCCTTGCGTTCGAGGGCAATTGCCAGCTGCTTGACGCGACGGGCGAATTCGGCGTAGTCGCATGTGGCGTTATTGTTTCCGGCCACAATAAAGGCGCATCTGTTTGGATGCAGTGCCGCCGTGCGTCGCAGCAGCGAAACCGGCGACAGTTCTGTACGCCACACTTTGCGCCCGTTGTCGCCGCCCCATTCGCCCACTTCCGATGTTTGCGAAAGCTGTGCCTCCAGCTGCGATATTCTGGTCAAAGCCCCACTCATTTATCTCTCTTTTTTAATCATTTGGAAATTTATTGGTGAGCCAGGTAATAAAAACAAAAAAGTCTTACAATCTGCTCAGCAAAACTGCTATAGAGCTGCTTCAAACTGAATTGTAGAAGAAGCCATGGACTCCCTTTTTGAGAAATATTGCACCCAATATGCCAGTGAAGGAGTGAATTGAAGGATCTGGTCATTTTTATTGTTTTGACCATCTGCAACATCTATTCTATTTATTTCAAAAAACCCAATCCACCCTGTCTGCACAACTCGAAAGAGTGAACTCAGCTATGTGCATTTCTGAAAACATTCTCTAAGATATTTTGAAAAAATTGGCATTCTCAAGAGATACACATAAAACATGATCACAAATATTGGGGAATATTTCAATATATTCCAATTTTGTTCCATTTATGAAGTAAACTACTTGACTAAATACAAACTTAGGCAGTTCTTTTGAAAGAAATTTCCAGTGTTTCATGTTGAATCCTGCGAAAGTGGATTCACTTGAACTTGTATAATTGGATACAATAATGTTAAGTTTAGTTTGACTCTTATTATTCATTTCCAAGAATAGAACTTTTGTGCCTCAATCTTTGCAGTCAAATCTGAAAGACAAACTAAGAAAAATAATAAATCAAACATTATAAAATTACCTTCTTCCACAAATTCATTTTCATTTTCATACAGTATAGTAACTATCCACTTGTGGAGGTCCTCTCGCGGCATTGAACAAATTTGAAGAGCATGGCTGAGAATTTTGTCTGTGAACAAATGTGGGTCGTGGAGTTGTCCGCTTGTAGCAGTGTTGCAGACCAAGCCGAACAAGCCGTGGCGTTGCGAGACGCTTCTCTAATTCCACCAGTAGAGTCGCTATTTTTTGTTCCGGATGTGAATGAGGTTGCTGTCCGGAAAACAAAGACTTTTCTGCAGTTTGCCTGGAATGCAGTGACTGATGACACTCTTGTGCTGCTGAGTATTGCTGCGGTGGTTGATCTGGCAGTAGGTATTTACAAGGCGGTTAGTGGCAGTGAGAAGCTGGCGTGGGTAGAGGGCGTGGCCATCTTGATCGCAGGTGCTTCTTGGTGGTGTATTTATCTTATCGCTGACCTCCTCTCCACCTCTGCTTGCAGTGGGCGTAATTACTCTCGTCACGGCAATCAACGACGTCAGAAAACAAGCGCAGTTCATATCATTGTCGTCGGCACAAGACGATCAGCAGAAAGTGTCCCTTGTTGACCAACACGGAACAATCACTCGTATTCCTGTTGCTTCCGTCAAAGTGGGAAATTTTGTTTTGGTGGAAGCAGGTGACGTGGTGGCAGCTGATGGCGTGTTGGTGGAAGCTTTTAACGTTGCGGCTGACGAGGCTGCTTTGACGGGTGAGTCGGAACCGGTGAAAAAGAGTGCGTGGAAGAAGGAGAATGCAGACAGTAATCCAGATGAGATTGTTGCTTCTACTCCTGACGACTTTTTTCTGATGGCGGGCTCGAGGGTTGTTGATGGTTCTGGAAAGATGCTTGTGTTGTGCGTTGGTTGCCGTTCCACGCAAGGAAAACTCATGACAAAACTGAGAGAAGCGGATGAGGAGGAAGAGCAGACTCCGGTACGTAATGAGTGTGCATGACCAAAATCACAAAACCACAACCCCACACCCACTCTTCTCACACTTGTTTAGTTGCAAGAGAAGCTGGAACATATTGCAAAGCAAATGGCGAAAGGTGGAATGGTCATCGCCATCTGCTTTGTTATTCTCCTCTTTATCGTGTATTGCAGTGTGAAAGCTTATTCTGGCAAAAACCCTTCCTCCATCGTCAATGATTGCATCAACATTATCATCACTGGAATCACAATTGTTGTTATCGCCGTGCCAGAAGGTCTTCCAGTCTCTGTGACTGTGTCTCTTGGTTTTACCACATTGTTGATGTTGAAAGACAACAATCTTGTGAGACATTTGGCTGCCTGCGAAACTATGGGAAGCGCGACCACTGTTTGTTGTGACAAGACTGGAACTTTGACGGAAAACCGCATGACTGTTGTGAATGTAATATCTTTTCCTTTACGTGTGTTTTCTTTACGAATTCTAAACACGCAAAAGACAGGTTTTCTTTGGTGGAAAAGAAATTATATCTCAAACCAAAAACACTTCCGAAATTCCTTCCGGTTCCACACGTCTTGCTGCTTGCTTCCGTCTCCTCCTTCAATCACTCAACGTCAATTCGATCGCTTACCGCACTCCTGTGACTTCTGACTTGAACCCGCAGTCTCAACAACGATATATTGGTTCTGTTTCCGAAGGGTCACTGTTGGACTGGACTGAAAAGATGGGCTCTCAATATTCTACAGATAGAGAAGCAGCAGTAGTTGTGGACAGAATTCCTTTTTCGAGTTTGCGCAAGAGGATGATGACTGTTGTTTCCATCGATGCGGATGTGGTGAAGGATGCTGTTGGCGAGGTAGATGCACCACAAGGTGTTGTGTTTGTGAAGGGAGCTCCTGAGATTGTTTTGAAGCACTGCATTCAGTACGTAAATGAGCATGGAGAGGTATTTATCTTTCTTACCTTGTTTTAGGGGGGTCAATAACCCGTTAACTACCACCTTAGGTTGCTGAGTTGACGAATGACATTAGAACTCAAATTCAAAACCACGTTCATGAATGCAATTCAAACGGATTGCGTACCATTGCAGCTTCCGTGCGAATCCTTCCCCTCTCTATCATCCGTGTTAAAGAAAATCACGGAGACACTTCCGCACACTTGCAAACCCTTGAAATGTCGTCCATCTTCTTCGCCGTGTTTGGAATCCAAGACCCTTTGCGAGCAGACGTTCCCTCTGCTGTCGCCACCTGTGAACGCGCCGGAGTGACTGTGAGAATTGTGACGGGAGACGCTGTGGAGACTGCAGTCAATATTGCACTTCAATCCGGAATCCTCAACAAACAACGCGGGTTCTCTTGTGGAATCAAGGGAGAGTTGGAACAAGAGTATCGTCAAGACGTTGTGTTGACCGGTCATGAGTTTAGAAGCATGTCGGAAGAAGCGATGACACTCGTGTTGCCCCATTTGAAGGTTCTTGCTCGTTCTTCTCCAGATGATAAACAACTATTGGTGAAACAACTTCAATCTCTCGGGGAGGTGGTGGCTGTCACTGGAGACGGAACCAACGACTCCCTCGCTCTCCGATCCAGTGATGTAGGGTTCAGTATGGGAATCTCTGGAACTCAAGTTGCGAAGGAAAGTAGTGATGTGATCTTGTTGGATGACAACTTCGCGACTCTCGTCAAGGCGATTGTATGGGGCCGTGGAGTTTACGACTCGATACGCAAGTTTTTGCAGTTTCAAATGACTGTAAATGTGACTGCTGTCTTTATCACGATTGTCACATCGTTCATGGCAGTGTGTGGTGTTGGTAGTAGTGGAGACAAGGATCCTCAGGGTGTGTTGAACGTTGTGCAGTTGTTGTGGATCAATTTGGTGCAGGACACGTTTGCTGCATTGGCACTTGCGACAGATCGGCCCGGGGACGAGGTGTTAGATCGGACGCCTGCACGGAGGGAGGATAGTTTGTTTAATAGGGATATGTGGAAGCTTATTGGGACTCAAAGTGTATACCAGATTGTTGTGACGTTGATTTTGTACTTGAAGGGAGATACGTGGTTCGGGTTAGGTGAGGATGCTGCACTGTTGTCTTGTATTGTCTTTAATGCGTTTATGTGGTGCAATTTCTTTAACCTTGTGAATTCTCGTGTCATTGATCGAGGTGGGTTTGTGTTGTTTTAATTCTGTTTTCGCTTGCTGACTGGCATAATAAACACAGGTTTGAATGTGTTCAAGGGAATGCTCCAAAACAAGGCCTTCATATTCATTATCACGTTGCAAATTGTTGTACAAATTCTGATTGTGCAGTTTGGAGGTGCCGCGTTCAAGATTGCGCCACTGAATGCAGAACAGTGGGGAATATGTCTCTTGATTGGTGTTATCAGTTTGGTGTTTGGACAGATGATGCGATTACTTCCATTCTAAGCATGTAATTAATAGATATATACTATGAATAGATTGTTTATTTGTTTTTGATTTTTGACGGATTATAGAGATTATGTGGATACCAATCTCATTCATGATATGTAGATAACCGTTTTGTATGGTTTCAGACCTTTCTCATTGACGTCCAACCTACAGGATCTGTCATCAAGGAGTTCAGTCTCCAACCAAAGAAAATTTGGATATTGCACAGACATTCACCAATTTTTTATTGACATGCCAACGAATCAATGAATGAGGTTTTATTATTTAGATTTGACCTCAATTTTCATCATCTTAAACCAACAAAGCTCTCACGTTTTTATTTATTTTGGCTATATGCCTAGTTAGGTTATTGTTTTTTTTAAAAAACAAGAATTACCAATTAATTAACTGGAAATTTGCATGTCTGAATTCAGTTGTTATGAATTGACAACGTTATCAACAAATAATATTGAAACAAAACTACTTAGAAATTGTATTAGCATTCCGCACAGCTTAAAATGTCGTTGAATATTTTATACCGACTAATATGCAATTTTTTTCCTTCCTGAAACCTTTTGATTCCGGTGTGCAAAGGTTTCATAGTCTTTTTTGACCTTCCGTTTTCTCAGGATTCTGTGATTCCCGATCAAATTTCCGTGAACCTTCGGAATGTTCAAATACTTTTTGTTTTGATTGTTTTCTTTTTTATTTTATTGCGTTTTCTTTTGTATTTGACTGATTGTGCAGATTGGGTTGTCATTGTTTGTATAAAGGAGTCACGAATTGAAATTGTCAAAATTGAGAAAAGAAAAAAAAAAAAAAAAATGAAAAAAACCCAAAAAACGACAACAACAAACGCCGCACAAAAAAAAATTAAAATAAAAATTGCATTTTTTGAAAAAAAATTTTTTAATGGTATATTAA
>JADGJH010000632.1:0-15144 GCA_027596945.1 Physocladia obscura
GAAGAGTAAGTTGGCTTTTCCAATTTTTTAAATAAATTTTTTGCTTTTGACAAACAAATATAACAAAAAAAAAAAAAAAAAAAAGAAGTTACATTTCATTACAACTTCTCAATCCCACTCCATTCAACAGGAGTAATACCTAGCAAATTGTAAACTTCCACCATTTTCCGCTCATAGCGTTCTCCGCCAAGAATTAAAATACTTTTACCCGGTTTTCCAAACCGCCCAACTCTTCCAGACATGTGCAGAAAACTTGCCGGAGACGAAGGTGGCCCAACCATAAATACATGGCTCACGTCAGGCAGATCCAGTCCTCTGCCATTGTGTTCGCTGATGACCATCATTTCCAATTTTTTTCCTCCCGTTTGAACAGAATCAAAAAATGACTTGCTCTGGTAAGCAGGAGTTCCCGATGCCAACTGGCCGTCAGGGTTAATATTGGCGTCACTGAGATCAATTGTCGGTGCAATGCGCGACAATGAAGCTTGGTAATCAACGTCCTCATTAATGCGAGCCGCGTTTATTCCCATTATTTTCAACTTTTCCACAACCCTCAGACACGATATGTTTCCGTTAAGAAACAAAATAGCACGAGTTGCCTTGTCAGCTCTAAATAATTTTGAAACAAGCGCAAGAATTCGAAGATCGTCGTCTTCGAGTGCCGGATGTTTCATTTTCTCAATCCAGACAGGATCCAAAACAATTGGAACTGTTTGTTTGTCAGCAGCTTTTTCTGCTGCTTTTATTGCGGCAGCAACTGCTACTTCAGCGATGCTTTTCTCCTCACTTGTTTTGGCTAATGCCAACTTTGCATTTGCATTTTCTACGTTCAGTTCGGCAGCTTTAGTAGCATTAGCAGCTACAGCGACGCGCTTTTCTTGCTCTTGTTCATGAAGATGATCTTGAGCATTTTTGGAAAGCATGTTGCGTACACTGTCACCTTGTCTCTCCATCACAAGACAAGTGTGAGCGATAGTAACCGGTGCCGAATGTGTACCTTTAATATCCAAAAGAATAGGATCTACAATCCACCCCCGTGCGCGTTCCAACTCACGACGTACTGGATTGTTCATTGTGGCAGAGCAAAGGAGAACTTGCAATCGTCGTGCAGTAGCAGCATCGATAATGGCTGATGGATTTGATGAAATAAGTTTAGATGGCGTAACTCGTGCGCGTGCACTAAGAATTGATAAATGCGAAGACTGTGCACTGTTGATTGATTGAACTAAAGATTTATGAAAAGGAGTTTTCTTGTTTGTGTCGTCATTTTTCCCAAGTATTCCACCAACACTTTCTGGCCGGCGATGTTGAAGAATATGCGCAACAAACATCTCTGAATGCAGCGGATGGACAAGTTTATTGAATTTTTCTTTGTTTTGGCTGAAACGTGATGCAATCCTCGCAAGGGCATCAGCTTCGTCAAGGGCAAGAGTTTGCAAGCGCGAGATATCGGCAATTTTATCAGTGACAATAACATCAAACAAACGCCGAGGAGTGCCGATAAGTAGTGTTGGAGTTTGGGACGCGAGAAGCGCGTTGGCAGATTCAAACGTGTTTTTGAAGGGAAGCAAGAGTTGGACGTGTTTATGCATGTCGGCGGGGGCAATTCCGTGTAAAAGCTCCAAAGCCCAAGAGTAAAATTGCGTGGCTAGCTCTGGAGTTGGTGCAACGATAATATTCGCGAGGTAGCGCAATTTTTTGGGATCGGCACTTTCGGCAAGACTGTTTTTGGTGTTTTCATTTTGCGCAAACACTGTTGGTGCTTTTTTGCTGAGCAGCGCCACCAATATGCCGAGACTTTTTCCGGTTCCTGTTTCGTTCTTGAGGACAACATCGCGATGGGACAAAATGGCTGGTAATAATGCTGATTGCATTGACGTTGCTGTTTCGATCCCGAAACGATTCCGTAGATTTAACGCCACGCGTGCAGAGGCTCCGATGCTTTCGAAAGTAATTCCAGTTGTTCCGCTTGACGTTCCAGCGCCAACTGAATTGAATTGGCTCATAGCATTGATTCGATTTCGCACAGTGGCATCAGAAACAGTCTCATGGTCAGCAAGCGTAATGTTTGCTGTTGTCGATAACCGTCGTGTTGCTATTTTCGCTTGTTGTACAAAGAGTGGCAACAAAGTTTGCAGGTCTGATGTGTTCAGCATATGAACACCAAAAAAAAAAAAGAAAAGAAAAATGTCATTTATTTTCGCTCTAACGAATTCGTCTGCAAAGGAGAATTCGCACGGCTGAATTCAATGCTGTCCGACATAGATTCGTTTTCAATTCGGTCAATGCCATATTCACGTCTTAAAAACTCTCTTTTTTTGGTATTTTCTAATGAAAAAGCTGGCTCATCTCCTATGTAGAAACTTAAAATCAGTTCTTCTAAAAAATTCAATAGAAATTAATCGGCAGCTTGATGTTACCAATCCCAAATCGTCGTGTAAACTCTTCCTTCTTCCCAGCAGAATCTAAATCGATAAATCCCGTGCGGCGTGACGCAAGGCCTGGTGGTCCACCACCTGCGTTTCGATATTTACGCTGTCGGTCTTCAAGTCGCAGTATTTCCAATTCTTTACATAAGTCATCTTTCTTTGTGTCCATTGTTTTTGCAGTAACTGCCGTATGATACCGAGCTTCCGCTTTTACTTTTGCTAGTTTATCCCGTTCTTCTTTTTGTTTCAATCTTTGAACTGCCGCCAACGCCGCCAATGGTGCGCGTTCTGCCGCGTTACTGTCTTTACCCACTATTTTGGCATCTGGCTCCAAACGGATCACAGCAAAATTCTGATGATGCTGTGTAGAATCATACATAATTCGCCCAGGTTTTCGAGATCTAAATTCTCGTTCAATTATTATTCTATGGAGCGGTTGCGAAATTGGTGTCATGTCTTTTGCGTAGGTTTCTTGAATTTGCCGGTAATGTTCTGCAAGATATTTGGCCCGAAGTGTTTCCGCCTTCCGAATTTCTGCTAATGTTTGTATGTGCTTAGCACTGTCTGCTTCATGCTGCTTAGCTTTATTTCGCATCTAAGAGTGGAATTATTAGAACGTAAGAAAAAAAGTATATAGAACTAAAAACTAGTTTCCGACCTCATTCAAAGCTTGATTTCCACGCAAAAATTCAATTTGCTGGGTTTTTTCTAGAATTTTGCGTAATTTGTTAGTTTCGTCCTCGGCTTCTTCCCTGAGACAATCAGCTTGAGCATGCGCCAAGCCGAACAAATGCATTTTCGAATCGACAATTTCAATAATTCGTTCCACTGCAATATCTTTCGATTCTTCCCATTCTTGCTTTATCGTGGATTGTAGTCGTTTTTTGTTTTTGTTTTTGTTTTTTTTTGGTTAGTCAAAATGTCCAGACTTCACAAACAGCAAAGCATTTTAAAACGAAAAATGCGCTGTTGAAAACCTTTGCAGTCTGAATCGCCAGGCTCCATTCAGTATTTGCATTGTGTTGGTATTCGTCGCGCTTTTTACGAGCAATATCTTTCGCACGGTCGCGGACCTTAATTTTGTGAAGTTTAAAAATTCCAAAATGATGGAGCAGATAGTGATGCGCCCTTATCAGCGTTGTAAAAATACCTCTTGCAACCTGCGAATACGCCGTTCTTTATCTGCGTCTTGTTTCAGCTTTTCGACCTCTCCCGTACTCAGCCTGAGCATTTGTTTGTCAAATGTCAATGCAAACCAGAAAATTTTTGAATTTTTGAATTTATGACAGCTATCCACTGGAAATATCCAACAGTTATCAACCACGACTTTTAACCTGATTATTCCCTGAAGCGAGAACCATGTAAAACCATGCCAAATAAAGAATAAAAAAAGGAGAACAAGCAAGGGTTGATATTACTTATTGGCATTTAATATAGAACTTTGATCTTGATTTGCAGTATGTACTTTCATATGTTTTTTGTTGCAGAATGAATCTTCATGAAACTTTTTTCTGCTGGTTTGCATCAAACTAATTGTAGAAATTTTGATATAATCTATTTCTGAGGTCGTATTTTTGGGTTGAAGTAAAAATTACTTTATCCCACATCTTCTCAAATAATTCAGGTTTCGTCACTACTAACACTAAACGACAGTCGTTTCTAATCTGTGGTATTCACCTTGCTTTTGAAGTATGTGCAGATGGCTTGTCTCTTCATTTTTGAAAGTTATTTTTAATTCAACAAAATCCGGCTGAGCGGACTTTTTCTTTGAGCACACAATACACATTTCTTTCAAACGAACACACACAGACTCTTCTCACTGAAATAAATCACATTAATCCTCACTAAATCTCTTTGTGTAAAGTAAACAGACTATTCAAGGTTGAACAATGAATTTTTCTCAGTGAACACATGCACTCAAATCCATCACACTCTTCACCACTAACTATCAGTGTAAATAAACCACATTATTCAAAGTTGAGATGATTTGTCCCTTGCCGAAGTGAAGGAGTCTTCAATTCAAAATTTTATTAGAGAAACTCCACAGAGAAAAGGGAGCGGGCGTGTGCATGTTGTGTAATCTATGGAGGAATTAAATGACAAACAGTGAATCAAAGGCAGAATTATTACCAGCACATGAACTTTCCTGTCTGAGTATTTAAATGTGATTTTGAATGGAAGTCAGCCACTGCTGACAAATTACGGCACATTCTTTTCATGAGCAAAACAATATTTTAAAACTTTGTTCAAACAAAGCTGTCAATCAGCTGGTCTCTCATACCCCCAACAAGACTTGTTGGCTGAGCATTTTGTAGTTTGAAAATACTTTCAATTACACTAATTTCAGTACTTGTTGTGTCCAGGCCAGCAAACGCACACCAATCGTTCACAACAAGTCCTCCACCAATCATGTCAGAGCCCCGATTAACAGTTCCAGCCTAACAAAAAAATATTAAAAAATATTAAGAACGGCAGTGAAAAAATAGACTTACGACAAGCGGGATTTGAAGCAGAGACGATAATTCATCTTGATCCTGAATAGATGTCTTTGGATGAACAAGGCCACCTTGGTTACTGAAAGTGCAAAAGGATCCAACAAGAGTATTTTCGGCAACTGTTTGTCTAAAGACTTCGACTCCAAGAACATCAGCAATAATCTCTTCTGTGTCCTTTTTTTTTTTTTTGTTGGTTTGAGTTCTCACTTTCAATCATGTAAAAAACTGACCCGATCAATATCTGGGTGCACAAGTGCAACATAATCATTGCAAGCAATAACGTTTCCAAGAGCAGATAGACGCTCTTCAATGCGTTGAATCCTAACAGCGTCAGGAAGAGAGTTTCTCAAGTGTTGGAGTTCCTGCAAAAATTAGGTAAAGACAAACTATATTCACCATAAATCCAAATAATCGCAGAAAAACTTCTTACTTGATCTGAGGTGGTGTTTGGAACTAAAAGACCTCTCTTATTCCCTATAATCAACAAATTTAGTGTGATTACACGTATTATATGCAAAAGATTTCAAGTATTGATCAGAATGTACAGACGGCAAAAAAACAGCCCATACCGACAGTCAACCGGCCAATGATTCTGGTTCCGGCAATAGATGTGTGGATAACGGGGATAACATCAGCAAGCTCGCTTTCAAAAACACTGTGGTGGTTGAGAAATATAGCGAATTGAATTGGATTCGGATAATTGAAGGGTCAGCCAGATTGCAAACAACAGCATAACTTCACATGCGCAACCTGTAAAAGTTCTCGGATCCGCCGATTGCAACGAGGCAGTAAGAGTTTGTGAGTCTGCTAAAGACGCCAATGTCGTTGCTGTTTTCGAAAGCTGTACGAACAGCCATTTTTTTTTCAAATGTTTCAAAATCACCAAAAAAAAACAAAAAAAAAAACAGACAGATGCTGAACCACAAAAACTTAGCTTAAAAAAAGAAAAGAAAAAGAAAACGAAAGTAAAAAAATGAATGTGTATTGTATGTTCTCTTAAATTTGCAGCAAGAAGTTATCTTAAACTTGCGATTGCAGTGAAGTTTTAACTGCTGTTTTAACAATCTCACGACCGAAACTTGATTGAGCAACGCCGGTAATGACTTGCTCTTTTGCTTGCTCAGCATTCATACCACGTGACTGGTAGTAATTGCGAACCTTTTTTTTTTGCGTTAATTTTTGTTGATATGCGTTCAAACATACTCACAGCTTTCAATTGCCATAATCCATACACTACTTGCCAGATATAGCCTGCACTACAAATTGCACACATTACACCATCTCCAATATTACTGCCCAATTCAGAAATGCAGTATATAATTCCAGCACCACCCCATCCAGGAATTCCAGCTGCCAAAAGTCCAGCTAGACCGATGTGGAACGAAAAATTGAATTGAAATAAAAAGAACTGGATTGATCTGTTGCGTTTCACTCCATTATATAAAGGCTGATACCAAAAAACGAACGAAACAGGCGTAATTGCAAAAAGCATTATTAAGGATGCCCCGAAATTTGCTCCAGCACTTTCGGCTTTGTTGACAAGGAGAGCAAAACAAGTTATTGCGTTCACTAAGTAATTGAAAACACTGACTGTGGCAAAAAGAACAAACGATTATTGAATTTTGAGTTTCAAGTTTTTACTCACATATCCACGCGTAATAAAGGCGCTTCACGAGCCATTTTCCTTCCTCTGGAATTTCGGCCTCAATGTCATGGTATACTAACGGTTTACATGGGGGAAAATTCGGTGGTTTGAATCCATCTATTGTAGCTTCTTTCTGGATTAGTTTTTCTTCTCGTTTATTCAAGAGAGCTTCTCTTTTGGCAAGTTCAGCTTCGCGTTCAGCCAAAACCTTTGCTTGATTTGATGAGTCATGAAAAATTTGTGCTGGCAGTGCATATTGTGGTTGTGCAGAAACTGCTTCTACTCGATGATATTGCGTTTGAGGGGGCACCCATTGTGATGAAGTGCCATTATGCTGTCCAATTAAAATAGTTTTCAGCAACTTCTACAATAAAACTAACTATACATCAGCAAATGGATTTATATCTTCGCTGTCGATTGTAAACGGATTGGAATTCATATCTTTTCAGATTTACAACAAAACAACAACCAAAAAAAAAAAAAAAAATTCAATCCAAAACAGATATTGTTCGTGGCTTGTGTCGGACACATAATTCTGAGGAGATAAATACTTTTTGTGCATCAACTGTATAATTAAATTATGTTAATACTAAGTTGCCAATAAACTGTGAATTATCCTTACGCATAGTCCTCAGTCCTGATTTAAAGTCTTTAACGCACCATATAGCGGTAAATATTGTTGCAATGTCAAGAAATATTTGAAAACTTGCTAAAATGCAAATTTTTAGAAGGTCTCAGAATAAAATACACACACCAAAGAGGACAAGAATATCTCTCGAGTTCCTTTCATTGTTTTTTGAGTAAGTTTTTTGGATGAAAAACCCCAAGGCAGCAATGTTTGACAGAATAAGAGCCACGAAGAAGATTGTGAGGGGTAGATTAGAATTTCTGATGCTATACCATCCTGTAGTCAAATACAGACAACCAAACGCAACTGTTATAGTTGTTGATGGAATAAGAGTTGGATCGTACGAGGTGACGCCATTTATTGACGGCAACATTGATGTGGGTATGAGATAGCTTAAAGCAGATGAATAAAAGTGGTATTGAGTTGTCAATGCAATATTTTGGTCCAACTGTTGTGCTTGAGCAAAATAACTTGATGATATCAGCATCGTAACAATACTTATGGTGAAAAACATATTCATCTTCAATCAGATATAAAAAAACATAAACGAGTTAAAAAAACGACACAAAAAATAACAAAGAAACACCTTGAGCAATATTATAAATGCATGGTATCGGAGAAGCATGACTGAGTTACTTTAGTAAAATGCATGACGTGAAACAATGAAAAACACAAAACTAAACTAATTTTTCACCCACATCTTCTTCTAAAACTGGCGCCTTGTAGTTCAAAAATTTTCCATTTATATTCTTATTGCAGCGATTTTAAAAAACGATAACGGTATCGTGAAGAAATTGCGACAAACCCCTAATCGCACGTTCTCCAAAGAAAAACAGGAGCATCGTCCCAAGAGTGCAAACAAAGATCAAGAAAATTTGCACGCTAAGAAGATCGTCCAATATTGAAGCGTTATTTTCCAAATTTTTTAACATACCATCTTGAAATGACCAGGGACAGTTTCCCATCAAATCAAAATAGACACTACCATCATGTGACGAAAGATACAGACTTTTTAATGACGCATTTGGATTTTGGAAAGGTGTTTGCAAAGTCACAATATTTGTATAGATTGTTGGAGTTGAATCTGCAACATATACATTCAAAAATGAAGAAGAACAGGATTTGAGGCTGTCAATTCGATTTTTTTGAACCCAAGTGAATGAAATTATTCCAATACTGAATAGAAACATGCTAATTATTTGAAGCGAGTTTTTGTGCCAAGCCTTTTTTACATTTTGTTTTTTAGACATATTTTTTCAAGGTCTAACTTACAGCATCGATTAACCCGACGGCAAGAAACAATTGTGCAAATATAAACAGTGCCATATAAATCTTGGACGAAAATCAAAATCAAAAAGTATAATTGATATAGAGAATGCAGGAAATCTAACCAAAATGAATTGCGCACTACCATCCAAAGTCCCCCAACATAAATTCGTATATTTCCAGACCTTCCAAAGAATATAAACCTCAATAAAGGAAGCAATTAGAGTTTGCGCTACACCGGACAAAACACAAGCCAGTCCCCAGTAAAATTTTCCTTGTGTAAATCTTTTCCAAAAAGATTCATGTTTATAATCTCTCCCTCTACGTTCATCGAGTAATGTTGACATGACAATATTAATAGAGTTTGCTGCACGTTTTTTTGTTTTTGTCCCAAATGATTTTTTATATTCGCCAGTAAATGCAATTTGATACCTCGCAGTAGCGGTAGGATGTGTCGGTGGTAACGGCACATTGCCAAAATCTTTTAAATCATTCGCTTCTATTTCTGTGTCATTTAGTTTGACAGATGGTAGTCTTCCAATTAAGTTTCGAGCAGTCAATTTCTTGCTCAATCTTTTCAATAAACTTGTTTCTGATCCATCATCATCTCGTAAAATCAAATCTTCTTGTCCAAACTTACCACCATCATTTTCAATCTGTGCAGGAGTTGGATGTACTTTCCACAACTTTTGGCTTCTGAACAAATAATTTGAACTGCGGCGTTTTACCAATGTTGACTTTTTGCTGTTACTACCCTCCACGATTGAAAGAGATGGTGAAACCAAAACTTCGGTTGATATTTCTGCTGCTGACATATTTACTATGCGTAATTTAGATTTAGCTTTGACAGAAGAAGACGGCGTAACTGTAGCAACTGTCATTACTGTCGTTGGTTTTGTTTTTGTTTTTGATATTGTAGCCGCTGCCGCTGTGGTCGGAATGTTAACACTAACGCTGCGATTTCGCGACGCGGCAGTTAGAGTGTGTGAGATAATTTCTTCAACTGAATCCGTTCGAACACAAGAACGTGAATTAGTTCTTGCCCGTTTCAATACAGAAATTGGAGAAATTATATGATTTAATTCCACTGGAGACCCAATAGCTCCTGATATTATATTGTGCTCTCGTGATCCTTTAATTGAATTTTGATTTACATGTGTTGTCATAATCATTGACATTGAGGCGGTTTTTGAGATTCCGACTACCTTTTGAGTTGTAGAAGTCGGGGAAAATCTTTGGGATGGTGTTTCTGTGGAAGATGCTAACAAAACGCGTTTCGGCGGTTTTGATTGAGATCTGTTCAAAACGCTATTCATCCGCCCATAATCCGACATTTCAAAGTACTTGCCAACATCTTTTGATGTGAAATCATCAAAAGCAGGCTGGTCAGATGTTACCAGTCTCAAGTCTCCGACACTTCGAACGGGTGGGAAAGGAAGTGTGAATCCGGGCTCTTTGTTCTTTTCAACTGAATTTGAAGTCTGGGAACCCTTTGATGACATCGCCAACGCAAATGATACATAATTCAAAAAGCTGCGACCTTCTTGTGAAGAATCAGAAACCTTTTCAAAGCTGCCAGTTTCAATTTGCATGTTTTTATTTTTATTTTTGTATATTTCTGCTTTGCAAAATTCAAATAGTATGCTGGCCATCCGAAAAATAATAGCACATATAGCTGAAAACAAAATAATCGTATTTCGAAATAAGTACCACAAAAACAGTAACAAACAAAAAATAATATAATAAATAAAACCTACACTTTACTGGCTAGAACTTCTTTTTGAGTAGCCAGGGTTACAGTATGATCGTCAAACAAAAACCACTGCAAAACGATTAACAGGGAAAATATACGAGCAACAATTAATGCAGATTTAAATAACTGAAAATTCTTTGTCACTCACGTCTCCACGTGATTTTACGTACGCTGTGTAATGCCCAGTTTCCAGACTACCTTGATGATTAATAACTGCAAATAGTGAGTACCGATGTTCAGGAACTGAATCACTGTGCAAGTGCAAAAATTAAAAAATATCTATGTATAAAGTAAAGAAAAATACAAACTTTAACACATCATAGGAACCAATTGATCCGCTAACGCCAGGTTTTGATTTGGCGGCAACTAAACTGCTGTTTTTTTCCATTCGTGCTTGAACTGAATGTGTGGTAAAAGGGGTCATGTCAAGTTCGCTTGGAATACGAACATGTGTGTCAACTTTTGATCCTTGACCGGAATGCTCGAATCGCTAATGAAATAAAAAACAATGAATGATGATATCAAAAACTCTTCTCGCTCTCTCTGTCTCTTTCTTTTACTTTCAATTGGATTGATAAGACAGGAGGTAAATTTTTGATTGTAACATGCTTGACTGATTCGGAACTTTTTGCACATCCGGGGTTGCCACATTGATAATGTGTAAGAGTTTCTGCCGCAAAATTTCTATTAAAAAGCAAAATTTAATTCTAATACAGCCTGTCAAAATCATGAGGGGAAAAAAAAGGAAAAAAAAAAAGGAAAACCAACCTCTCCAAACAGTCTACAAGAGTACATGAAAAATCAGTATCATTCAGTGTCGCTGCAGTCAAGTTAGGCGTCGACCCACTGCCGATACTCTTCTTCTTGCTATTCACACCAGGGCCGCTTGACTTGATATTGAGAGATAAGTCCAAAATCGGATCTTTTGTAGTCGTAACATTGCGACACTGTGAACATGTGACATCAGACTGAAGATATCCTTGAAAGACTTGATGAATGACGCATCTGCAATTTGTGTTTTCTTTTCCGCCTATTGAGCCAGAAGCGCAGTTACTATGAATTTCATTGAGAACAGCAATAAAAAATTCGTGGGCATCTTGCTGAGCATAATGCGCCAAAGCTGTGTTGGACATCCATGTTGCATAAAGAAAATTGGACGGACTGAAGGGAATAACTTCCCCCGAATAAAACTGTAATAAAAAAATAAAACACAAAAATAAATAAATAAAAAAAGGAAAAAATAAAAGTACGAGAAAAGACTAACGTTTGTGAAAAGAGTATCCATTTCGCACGCCATGCAAATTTTCCCAGCTATTTTCAGTGGACACAAGTCTTGATTGTGTTTATCACTCAGGAAATGCGCACGAAGTAACGGATTATGAATGAATGTTTGAAGAACAACATTCATGAAACACTGAATGAACACAACATAGCAGACGTCAGCTAACTCAAAAAAATATATGAATATATTACCGTTGAACCCATATTACTTAAACCACGGAGTCCTGAGCAATGCCGTAACGGCACTGAAAACTTTTGAATTTTCAAAGCCTCATCCAAAGTTGGGGACCACTCAACAGTTTTCGAACGCCTGACAGAAGAATCTTTTTTTTTTTAATACAAAAAATAGATAAAAAATAAGCTCCTTCAAACCTTTAATTTTTGATATGAGGGCATCCATACGCACACGTTCACCCGAAAGAATACGCTCAAAGTCTAAATCCCAAATATAGTCTTTGCATTTGACACAATATATAGCAGCATGATGGAAATCAACAGCAAGAAAGTGAGGGTTATTTTGATCAAGAAGATGGGCGTTGATATGCTTATGTTTGAAGCAACCAACAAAAGAGCAATGCAAACATGCGTGGAGGCGTCCCAAGCCAGTGTCGGCACAAATTTTGCAGAAAGGCAGTGGAATCTAATAAAAAAAGCAGTTGTTAAAAGCGATATAAAATTTAGACATTTTTACCGCTTGGACCCATCCAATATCAACTTCTAGTTGCGATAGTTTTTTGCGTTTCTTGGAAGAATCCACTTCAGCATTCGCGTTTGTGGACACATGGAGAGGAAAGTGGCCTATTACAATGACATTAACAGCAAGCGTGGTAAAAAAACTCTAGAAGGTTAAAATAAGGAGAAATACAGCACCACGCGCACAGTTGCCGAGTAGACTACGAACAAGGTCGCGATAACGATCAAGAAGAATGGTAGCAGAGCGCGACAAAGCTACCGCCGCAGGATTCGACGCGTTTGGCACAGTAGAATCAGAGTTTGGGTTCGTGTCCGTATTGAAATCATATTTGAGAAGTGCAAGATGCGGACAAGTACAGGATGCACCAAATCGCTGAGTAGAGTTTGTGAGCGTGCTTGATCCTGCGTTTAGCGTTGGGGATTGAGTGTGAGTTCGAGTCGAGATAGCGGTTTGCATTGGCATTGAAATTGATAATTCAGTTTTAAGATTGATGTTCAGTTTGTTTTTGCATCTATTTGCCAACTCAACTAACCTGTTGAGTTTGAGATTGAGTTTGAGATTGAGTCAGCAAACAATGCGTACGGCGATACGGCAATTGGAAGCTTGGCCTTTTGGCTAGGCCCGACAACTCCGCTTGATGCCGTTCCTGTTCCTATTCCAGCTCCCATTCCCAATCCCGCTCCCAATCCCAACCCACTCATTGGTTAATCAAAGATTGAAATTCTTTAAATGAAGAGAGACGCAACAAATGGAACAGCTGCAACAACTGCAGCAACAGCAACAGCACTAGCGACAGCGAACCGGTTGATACGCCGCCCTCTTGTTAAAACAGCTGTTGCTCTGATGCACGTTGCGCTGGTGGCGTGTTTCGTTGCGTTTACAATCGACCACCAACGTGAACAACGGGAATCGGTATCAGAATCGCAGCTGTGGACTTCTGTGTCCGGCGCGCGCGCAGAATTCTCGGTAATGCGGCTTGGCGAAACCCCTATCGATGCGGCCCTTCGCATCCTGAAGTATGCGCCCATTATCGACACGCATAATGACTGGCCCGGCGCGTAAGTCCAAAGAGTAGAATACTGCAACAACTGTATGTGTTAATACGATGTAATGGCGTTCAGACTGTCTTGGGGCCCCACCAAAGGCGTCATCAAGAATGCTGACTTGAACAACTTGCCCCCCACGCAGTTCCACACCGACATTACTCGGCTACGTGAAGGTCGCGTTGGGGCCCAATTTTGGTCTGCTTATGTTGCATGTTCCGAGTTTCATCGTCAGGACGACTCTATCAAAAACACGCTCACTCAAATTGATTTGATCAAGCGCATTGTGAATAAATATTCAAAGGTATTCAATATTTCAAATCCAAATCTTAAATCATCAGTAACTCTGTTCAAAAGACTTTCGGATTGGCTAGAACAGTTGCTGACATTAGGTATCTGGTGAGTCATGGTAAGATTGCAAGTTTGATCGGAATCGAAGGTGGACATCAAATTGACGGCAGCATGGCCGTGCTTCGCCAGTACTACGAACTTGGGGTTCGGTACATGACGTTGACTCACACATGCCACACTGCTTGGACCGATTCATGTCAAGGCACGCCAATCCATGGTGGTTTGACAAAAGACGGATACAGATTCATCAACGAAATGAATCGTCTTGGGATGATGGTTGATATCAGGTAATCATAATAACATAACTTAATTACGTAATGCATGAAATCTGATTTGTATTTGTCGAAAAGCCATGTATCGCCAGATTCGATGCAGCAAGCCATTGAAGCTTCAGCTGCACCAACAATATTCTCTCATTCTTCGTCTTTTGCGATTACTCCAGTGCCACGAAATGTGCCCGACAATATTCTCGAACTCCTACCGAAATACGACGGAGTTGTTATGATCGCTTTTGTTAATGACTTTATCCGTGTGAATGCCACGGTTCCAACATCTGTGAATGACCTTGCCGAACACATTGAACACATTAAGAGTGTTGCCGGTGTTGAGCATATTGGACTCGGTGCCGATTTTGATGGTTCTGGAATCAACGACTTTGCAATCAAGGATACAAGCAAGGTAGTCATTAACAGAGATGATTACTTATCATCGAAAACTAAAAATTACTTTACTTTACATTAAACAATTATTATGAAAGTACCCTGAACTGATTGCTGAGCTCATTCGTCGCAAATTCACTGAAAAAGAAATTGTTGGGATAACTGGAGGGAATTTGCTTCGAGTAATGGAAAAGGTTGAAGCGGTCGCACGAAAATTAAAGAGAGACACTGACATTGAGGAAATTGGTGTTACAGTTGAAAAGCAATGCTTCTTTTGAATACTCCGTCAAAAAAGATAATAAAAATATCTTTTTCTTCCTTTTTTTCTTCTTTTCTTTACAGTGGTCTTAAAACAGGTGGACGATTCACTCGATTTCGCTCGAGACGGAGAGCAAGCCAATCAATCGCATCTCGCACACCTTCCCTGTTAAGATTCCACACATTTAAAAAATAAAAGTAAAAAAAAGGGATAAATAAAATTGGTTGAAAAAAATTGGTCTTCACCCGCGCAATGCACTGACACTCATTACTTTTGAGTCGCGGGCACCAAGTTTTGCGGCAACTGGATTAAATATGTCTTTTAATTGCGCGATTCCAATTGCTTCTGGTTTGTCACTTTTGTTTGCTAATAAAATAAGAGGAACGCCTTCAAATTCTTCTGATCCAACAATCGTTTCTGTGGATCATAATAGGTTGAAGTAATAATAATGTTATTTTTTTTAATCCAAGTACCAAATGTTTCTCGAGCTTCCTCGATGCGTTCGAAATCGCTAGCGTCAACGACAAACATTATCGCATGCGATTCAGTGTAATATTTTTTCCACAGCCGTCGTAACTCCTTTTGGCCACCAAGATCCCAAAAATTAATACAAGTTGCCCCAAGATCAATTTTTCCAACTA
>JADGJH010000633.1:0-13192 GCA_027596945.1 Physocladia obscura
CTAGCAATGCTGTGGAATGAGTAAGTGGATATCTTTTTTAGTGCACCATCATCTGGATGGCATATTCCCCAAGACTAGGAGGCATCAGTATTGCCAGAAATGGAGTGGACTGCCTGATTGGACTAGAAAATACAAGCTTGCAAAGAGAAGTTTACTCCCAGGTGACAGGACATGGTTGGGCAACCAGGGTAATGGGTAATGAGGTTACTCTAGTTGCTGGCATTGACAGAGTGCAGCCTGAATGTAAAGGGTTCTTGTTGCTGGTGGTACCAGAACAAGGACTTGGTATCTTAATTGAAAAAAGAGAAAACATTGTGTTGTATTTATTAACCATACTTACCTGTTTCTGTTTATCCTATCAATTATATTTATCTCCAGAGCATGAAGGATGCTACTTGGCTATTCTTGGGACTTAGCCAGGGTTCAGACGTTTCCTGAGTTCATTTTGAACCTATTGCCATTGCTTTGCTGTGGTGAGTTTCAATTAGTTGATGCCCTTTTTTTAAAGTTAAAAATCATTTGTATACTGTCCCAAATATTTTTTTGACACTGTTTTGCTACAAATTGAACAATTGTGTTTAGTTGCATAATTTGTGAGTGTTAACAGTAACAGAAACAGATGAATGTAAATAAAATGAATGATGGAAAAAATCTTGGTTGTACAAATTCTGTTGATGTTTAGGAACAGTTTGTAAGTTTAAGTGCAGAATGTAAAAGTGTTTTTTATTTCTCCTATTTCAAGTTCTCCACAAATTTTGTAATAGTTTGTTTTCCTTTTTGAGTTTATTTATGTTTCTAGAAAAAATACAAAATTAGCTCAAGTTCCAAAGAGAAAAGAGTGAGTCTTAGACTGATGCTTTTGCTGGCTATAAACTAACAGTGGCAACTTGCACAAAAAAAGCTGGTTAACAAACTTGGTAAACCTCTTCAGTCTTTGCTGTCATTGTCATTGTTTTTACAAAAAGCATAAAGCATTATTAGAAAACATTTCAATTTGAGAATACCAACTGCCATAGCTTTTAGCATACTCAAAATCATTGAGATAAGAACAACAGTGCAATGCTGCCTCAATTTATTTGTTTTCAACAATTACTGATAATATACTAAGCAGCAATTTTTGAGGAATCTTTCACTTTAAGTACAAAATTGGGAGTCTAATGAAAAGAAAGGATACTGACACTAGACCAGAAAGAAATAGCTGAGATGCAGAACCAAAATCCAATCTGTTATCACAAGCTGCTCCCATACTTTATGCTAATTCATTTCAGAAGCCATGCACTTGTGCAGGACAGTCCAGGTGAGCGGTGCTACCAAGATTTGGAGTATCAGAGAAGTTCGGCCCTTATAAGATTCTCAGAAATGGCTTCCCTTCAATGTCAGTGCAGATCTCACAACTGCAGGCTATATCAAGATTCTTTTGTCACTGGTTTAACATGCACTAGGTGACTGCCATGTTTGGGATTGAGAAATTGTTTTTAAATATACAACTATACTGATCATATTAAGTTGAGATGCATGGTGTACTGGTATCCATTAGGCTGACAGCTAAAACCAAATTACAGAATTTTCTGCTGCATCACTGTCTATTTATCCTCATTACAAGGCTGTCATTGTTGATTTTGGTAGTTTTTTCTCTTTCAATTCCAAAAATTTTGCTCTTATTTTTCCCTGAACTTGGGCAAGGAATGATGGCTATTGATTTTATAGTATAAAAAAGGTAAACAAATTGCACACTTTAACAGGAAAGTGGGCATGGAATGCAGCCCTTTCAAGGGCAATGGCAAGTAACTGAAGACAGAATATATGGTTTTGGGTTCCCTTTTTCCATCTTAATTGGATATTGCTATGGTCATCCTTGTCTCTTCTTTATTTTGTTTTATCTTTATTTCTATTCTTCATTATTTTTACTCCTCATACTTTATACTTCTTTCCTTTTTGCCTCATAGAATGGATTTTTGGGTTTTGGGGGGAAGTTGAACTCTTATACTTTTTCTGAATTTTTGGTTAGTAATCATTGGAGATTTGGATGAGGGACAATGACTGTGCTACTGACAATGTAATGTGGTGAAGCAAAAAAAAGGATATTTAAGGACTGGAAAACTGGACTTTGTTCCTTTTTAGTTTTGTTGTTAAATCTTTTGAGTTTGTTGGCACTGTCTTGTATTGACAGTATTGCACCTTAATACAATAGCATTTCAATCATACTTGAGCACCAATCTTACTTGAGCAACAACTTCCAAGCTACTTAGACAACAATTGTATTTGGTGTTTACAACACACCTACAGCCAACCATTGTCAATCCCCATGACCTACTTACAAGATTTAGTGGCAGCTGACAGCATCTTAATGGATTGCTTTCAGGTAGACAGTATCCTTGTGACAGATTGAGTTCAGCAGCAGTGTACCAGTTCAAATGGCAGTGAGGTTAGTTTGTTGAAATTCTGTGTCAAGGATATTTACTCAACTGGCAGCTTTATTGTTGAATGCTTGTGCATGTTATTTTGTAGCTGTGTGCTATTGAAAAGTTTTTTAAATGTGTACTGTTGCTTCTCTACAAATTTCTTCTTTTTTTTTAAGGATATAGTATAGCATATCTATATATATATATATTTAAATTTTATTTCAAGCATTTTTGGCTGGCTTCTGTCTTCTTTTAACAAGGTCCATAAACCGCCTGACACTAGTAACATGAACACTTACACCTTCTTCCTGCAGTGGAAGATATCCTTCACGAGTGAAAGTTTGTCGATCAACACCAGGATTTTCACGCATGTATTGTTCGAGCGGAACGAATCCAAGACGTTCTGGAATGCTTCTGAGCCTACTGTGTGATACGTCACGAGTCCAACACCAGATATGTTCGAGGGTAGGAGCATTATCTCGTCGAGAATCAGCTTGCACGCGCTCAATATTACGCCTCAACAAATCGCCATATGATTCCTAAAAATAGCAGGATTCTATAGGTCAAAAAAAAAAACATAGTGGAATAAATAATTTAGATTTGTTACCATTGTGGGTAGGTATACTGATCTTGGTGCCATTTGAAGTACAAATAGGGCTCCGCGAGCACGATCCTTTATTTTTTTTCAACGATTATAATCTATAAAAAAAAAAGAAAAAAAAAACAAACTCACCCATTCAGAAACTGCAAAGGCAACGTAAGTTTTCTCTTCACCAAAAGGAACGGAAAGCGGTGCTATAATTGAAAGCGGAAGAGGTGGTGGCATCGCCAACACATCATTTATCACTGGTATTCCAGACATAGGCGCAACAACAGTACTATCACCGCCGTTACCAACAACAATACTAGCACCGGCAGAAGTCGAAGCCACAGAAACAATTACACCACTACCACCACCTTTCAGCGGCGCAACCGTTCCCTCCATCGCCAACCGCACCAACCAAGGCACATTCTCTTCTTCATCCTCTTTCTTCTTCTTACTTCCAAACTTGCCTTTATTTCGGTTCCGCTTCTCAATCCAAGCCACAGTCACGTATATTTTGCCCCCTCCAAGCCCTCGCGGCGTCTCGCTTACGATCGCATCCCGTACAGTCTGCGTCCAGAGCATCTCCACATCTGCGTGAATCCGTGCCAACGTCGTTGCAGTACCACCACCACCGACCGTTGTAGCAGCAGCAGCAACTCCGCCTTCATCTTCCACACCTTCAAGTACTCCCGGCACAGCATATAGCGACACCAAGCAGTCGAAAAACACGTCCCGCACACCGTCCAGTACCATCGCATCGTCTTTGTTATTTGACGACAGTGGAGCCTCAATCACTCGATGGCTGACGGGCGTTGTTCCGATGCGAATATGCGGAAGACTGCATGTGCGTCGGTTCGCAGGAAACAGTGCCCGCGGCCGGTACTTTCCCGTTCGCGATTTCCCACCGCCGCCACATTCACTGCAAAACAGGTATTTCGTGTGGCAAGAATTGCAGATTAGACTCACGCTAAAATCTGGGCTTGTCCATGTTGTAGCATTAGCCGCTGATGTCGTCGTCGCTGCAGATGCTGCCGGAATTGATGAATTATTTGCTACAGCTGTTGATGTAGTAGGTTTGACGGCTGTGGTTGGTGCGGCGGTTGTTGTTGGCGTTGAATCTTGCGTTCTATGGGTTGGGCTGTTGCCGTTTGTTGTGCCTACACGTTTTCGAACGCTACCCTGTGCAGTTGCCCGTTTACAAACCTGGCAGGATAAGATTTCATCAAACAAAGACGATGGATGTGGTGCACCTCTACGCTTTCGATTGAATTGATGCTGTTGCTGCTGTGCATCTGTTGAAGATGGTACAAGCATATCCATTATTGCCGCAGTTGTACTGGATAATACCGTTGAATTCAGCACTGAAGGCTGCGCCAACGGTGACAACACTCCATCGCCACTTGAGGAAGTACCAAAAACATTGGCTGCAGCAATAGCCGCAATTACGCCAACAGTAGAGACACTATTCCGTCTGGAAGACATGGTAGCAAACTCCAGCGATTCATCACAACATGCACCGCATCGAATGCTGGCAACATAGACAGCTTCGAAACTTGCAGGTGTCCCGCGCAGTTCGAGAATACCGATTTTGGATCCACAAGAGATGCAAGATATTGGCTCTTCAACTGTTCGTCTGCGATTTGATGCCTTAATGGCTGCTTGTGAAAACACAGCAAATGCAGCATTCGCAGATGATAAAGCATCATCATTGCTGTCAACTGCAATAATTGTGGAATTGATGTTTTTGCCACTACTGCTGCCAAGAAGTAAGTGTCCTTCATCTGCATCACTGACATCATTGCCATCATCACCAACGGCGGCTGCAGCGGCCGCGGCAACAGAAGCTAGTTTCGCAGTAGAACTAGCGTCTGCAACACTTGCTCGTTTTTTGTTTTTGCCATTAACTTTTTTGGCAAGCGTGGTTGTTGTGGTGGTGGAAGATGAACTATCCAAAATCATTGGAGCAATCATTGAAACTAAAGGAGCATATTTTTCTTGTTCATCGCTTTCGAATTGTTGTCGCTGCCGCTGGCTTGATTCAATTTTTTGTTCATTGTTTTCATTTTGTTGTTGAATCTGTGCCGCTGATGTATTCCAAGATTTGAGTTCAGTATTTTCGAAATGTGAAAATGGCAAGGACGAGGGGGCGGAAGTCAAAGAACTTGAAGCGGATGACGCGGTAATTTCTTGAATCAAAAAATCCAGGTCAGAGTTCATTGTATTCTATTATATTTCCATTAATCAATCAGCTAGATTTTAGAGCATGGGGAAAAAGGAACCTCATTTGAAGAGTAATATCCGCCAAAAGGATTCGATTGATTGTAAAAAGAAGAAAGAGAAGTGGACAGTGGACGAGAGCCCGACAAGCTGCTTAAAAAAGGTGCAGACAGTGAAGAAACATTAGTGGCAGAGGCAGAATTAATTTGTGCAGCAGAAGATGAGGCAAAAGAACTTGAGACTGCCGGTCCCGGCTGAAGCTGTGACTGTGGTTGCGACATTAGGGACATGAGAAAATCCACATTTGGAATACTGTTTGTTGAACTTGAAGAATTTGGTATAAGTTGAAGAAACAGGGACTCTTGCGACAGGTTAATTGAGGAAATATTGCTGCCATCACTTTGAAATTTGTTGTTATCGTTTTCGAAGTTGGCGCTAGACGTAATGGCATGACTAAAGCTCTCCAAGTCACTGGTGTTTAAAAAGTCAAAGGAAGGAAAGCTGAAAGGATTGCTTCCGAAAGACGAGGCAAAGTCAGAGAAAGGAAAGGAGGAATTTGCTGACGCCGAAGACGCAAGCAGCTGAGGATCAGACGAGCGCTCGTACAGCAAATGATCATCCTGAGTCAGGTTAAAGTCGTGCAGCGCATCGAAAACACTGACGGGATCTGAATCGGGATTGAGATCGATACTTGTACGTGTATTGGTATGGGTAATGGTATTGATATTATGAGTAATATCGATGGTGTTTGTTTCGCCGACTGGGAGGTTTTTGACGCTGGTGTTACTGTTGCTCATTGTTTGTGAAGAAAATGATTGATGTTGTGGAATTGGTGACACGGCGAAAGGAAGAGGTAAAGGATCTCGACCGGCCACTTGTAGTGGTGACATATGCGCAAAGCATTGACGGCTGCATCGGAGCAGACGATAACGCGCAGCCGCTTCTTCTCAGCGGTCGCGAAAGCTTCTCGCTGACCCACATGCTGCGCAACAACTGCGCCGCAATCCTGGTAGGCGCGGGCACCGCTGCTAACGACAATCCGCGCCTGGCTGTCAACGCCGATTTCGTTGCGCTGCACCTGCACAACCAGGAACACAACCAAGAGCAACAAACCAGTCAAAACAACATACAGACCAACGAACACAATCGACCTAATCTCATCATTCGCCACCCGCGCCCCGTCGTCCTCGATCCGTCGCTCCGAATTTCGCTCGCCGCCCGTCTCGTCCAGCTTCGCAACAGTCCCATTGTCTTCTGCGCCTTTGATCCGGTCCTCAGCCCAGATCTGGTCGCAAAACAACAGGCTCTCGAACTCGAGCACGTTTCTGTCGTCAACATGCATTCGTTCACTCCAGATTTCAGCTTGAATAACAAGCCTAATCCTCAAAATCCAACTTCTTCGTCCGCTATTAATATTCCTGCCATGCTTTTCGTCCTCAAGTCGCGTTTTAACGTAGATTCACTCATGGTTGAAGGGGGTGCATCTATTATTTCGTCGTTCCTGTCCCTCGGCACGCGTTTTGTGGATCAAATCATTATTACCATAGCTCCTCTCCTTGTCGGCAACGGCATACGTGCCTATTCCTCCCAAATCCCAACTTCTTCTAACTTTCCCTCCACTGATACTTCTTTAATTTTTACACCTCATGTTCATCTTGTGGATCCTGTATATCATCAGTATGGTCGCGACATTGTTGTGTCTGCCCGTCTGTCTTAATGTCAAAAACAAAATGAAAAAATTTTCGTTTATCCGCAATGATTTTTTCACAAAGAATTGCAAGGTTGTCATCTTTGGCATCCCATTCTCAAGGTGTTTATAGATCGACGATTGAAAGTGCGCGTGCAGCTGCAAAAAAATCAAGCGAGTTCATTGACTTCAGCTCAATTGCGGAGCAGGACCAGCCCAGGTCTGACGAACTTCTTATTGTGCCAGATTTCGTTCCTGTCGATGTGCACGACGCGCTCGTGGCAGCAATGACGCACAAGCTGTCGCGGCTGATGGGAGCGACCTACATGGAGCGCCACTTTGACGGAGTGATCACGGGCTACAAGGAGGCGAGCGTATCGGCATGGGGTTTCCAAGCAAGTGTTCCAGATGATGCTATCAGCTTGGCGCAGGTACGGGATGCTCTCAAAGCGAGAATTCCGGACGACACAGCAATGGCCATGGTGATTCGCTGGATTGAAGCCAGTACCGAGGCTGTTATAAGCCAACAGCAGCAACTGCTGAGCAACAGCAGCAACAGCAGCAACTCTAATCAAAAAATATCATGGTTACCCCCGCATATACTCGAACTTCGTGCTCCAACTTTTCAAACTCCTTCCGGAATTGGTCCACATGTTGATCATCTCGGCGCCTTCGGTGCGAAAATTGCCGGTGTTTGTCTGGGCTCAGACGCCGTAATGCGGTTTGCCCAGAAAGACGATCCTTCCCGCAGTTTTTCTGCTCTTCTTCCGAATCGTTGTCTGTATTTTCAGTGCGGATCAGTCAGGTTTAATTACACGCATGAGATTCCTGTAGATCCTGCTCAGCATGTTTTCAAAAATGTTTTTATTGAGCGCGGAAGGCGAATTTCTGTTTTGATCAGAGATTCTCATCCAACACAATAAATTAAATTAAGAAATGATCAAAGTGTTCAACAATTACTTCATAAATAATATACACATTCTTTTATTATTCCTTTCCTAGGGTTATATACTTTCTTTTCATGCTAATATCAACCACCCTTTCTGGAGCTCCTATTATTATTCTACCTTCAGCATCATCAATTGTTTGAATATCTTCTCCCATTTTAACAAATATCTTTGACAAATGTTTCAGTATTGTTTGCTGTTTGTGATCGGAATTTTTTGTGTTACGAATCAAGGCTGTAATTGATTGCCGCATATAGTGTAACAACAGTAATGGACTATTTAGCACCAAAGATGCTCTGTCATTTAAAACACCACCCCCTGAATACATATACCACCTTACCAGCTGAATCAAATTCAGCATCAGGCAGGCAATTGCAAAACTCAAAACAATAAAACTTGCATTTGATGGCATTCCAATAATTCCCGCTTTTTGTATTCCACTATATAAGCAGGTTGCATTTTCTGTTCCATTGTATTGCACTAAAACATAGTGACTGATTATTCCAATCAATCCAGAAATTGCCATCCAAGTTTTGTTCACATCGTATGCGGTAGCATCAGAATTAATTCCCCATTGCAAGAAACTAACTTCAATTCCATTTCGGAATGGAATTGTTGTGAGATTCTTCGCCACATATTCAAATATGTTGACAAACAGCGCCATAACTTCAAGATGGGTTGTCAGAGACCCCATGGATGCAACCACGTTATTGAAATTGTATCCAGTTGTGTTCATTCCTTGAAATATTGTTATTTTTTGCTGTCCAACTGTACCGCCAAGTGTTATCTGATTCAAGATATTTGAAACAACCATCTGCCACTCGTCCACTAAAAAACTTTCCCTCACAACGCCAGACCCGAAAACATGTGACAATGAGCAAACTTGTTCAATTTGCTCATTTATGTGTATATTCCAGTTATGCCAATGCGCTGGAAATGAAATAACAAGTGTGGCCGAAAACACACCAATTTCTGAATCTAGTGACGCGTTTGCAATTTTGATTCCGACGCCTTGAACCACAATATTGCCACTAGTAGGTTCAGAAACAGTGGGCAGCCCACAAGACACAGCAACAGCAAAGACAACACCATCTCGCTCCATATAAAACGAATCTGCTGGAGCTGCCAAAGGCCACGCAGCCCACCCCCCAATGAGTCCATCATTAAGTGGAATTCCATAATCTCCAATAACAGATCCATCTGCATCGCCCTCAAGAAATACATCCAACTGAGGAGTTAAGGCCTTCGTTGCTGTAGTCATTGTCTCTTCAACCAAAACAGGAACACACGCAAACGAACCGATATTAGTCGAAACACCAGTCCACTGCATATTCAACATCAAATACCAGATGGTAATCTCAACCGCCACCACAGACACTAAAAATAACCGCCGCAACACCAAACCATCGCGAGGCGCAAGAAACCGCGGCGACCGTGCAATCGTTGACAATGAAACTCCATTTGTCCTCTTGATCAACGCATTCGCCACATAGTCTTTAGATATTTGTTGTGTCAAAGTAATGCCAGATATGACAATCATTTTGCCAATGGCGCCCAAACTTGCGTGCGCGAGATTGTAGTATTGAATATTGGGTAGTATGACGCCTTTGATGTACATGACGGCGAAGCCTGCGATTATCGTTAAAAGCCCGTTGAATGTTGCAATAGAGTATATTTGTACTGTGGTCGATTGGATGGCGTACATTATCCAGCGGCATACGAGCGTTGCTTGTATTTGCTGTGTGCATTTCGTGATGGTTTCATGGAGAAATGTGGACGTGTTTAGGGAGGATGTATATGATGCTCTCACGTTTTTTTCATTGAAAGATGCTCTTTTCAAAATGGAATCTCGATCAAGTTTCAAAATTGAATTCGTGCTCTCAATTATTGGTCTACATAAAAGTTTAAAATCGTGATCAGTATTATGAGGTGACGGTAAGTTTTCCTCGCCTTCTCAAAAAAGGAACATTTCCAGTTGAATTGCGATGGCTAATATTGGCCGACAGTTTTCCCGTACTTAATCCCAAATCATCTGAGGATGAAAATTGATGTTTCATAACCGATTTTATCGCAGCAGCGTTCGGGCGTGATTTTGAAGCTGGAGTAGAGCTGGTATTTCTGCCTTCCTTGTCGTCATCATTTATTCTCTCCGATCTTATTGGCAGAGGTGGAGCAACGTCTATTTGAATGTATTTTCCCAATTGCTCCTCAGTCAGAGAGAAAGACGTTCGTCGAGGTTTTGTTGCAATTGATGGGCTGCTTTCCATTTTTCAACCTTTTATCAGGAAAACATGCAAAACATTTTATTTTTTATCAGAGTAATTGGCAACACCCTTTTCCAGCTGCTTTTTCAGCCCTAATGTTAGTCTGTCCGTTGTCTTTACGATCGCGAATCTTTCTCATTAAGACATGAAATGCTTCCTCGACATTTACGCGTGTTTTGGCACTTGCCTCGAGATATGTGCATCCCCATTGCTTGGCACGTGCTTCACCGTCACGGGCACTCACTTTCCGCTGATTTTCAAGATCACATTTGTTTCCAACCAGTATAAAAGGAATTTGTTCATTATCAAGCACGCGGCAAATTTGGTCCCGAAACTCTTGGGTGTGTTCAAACGATTCTTGCTCGCAAAGAGAAAATACACACAGAAATCCTTCTCCGGATCTGTAGTAGTTATCGCGAATTGCTGCCTTATATATAGTGTGTTGTAATTTAATCAGCCACGCGAAAATTGGCAAATTATAAAAAATGAATAGCCATAATAAATATGAAAATAATAATTGAAGGTGAACAATTCTCACATATTCTTCCTGTCCAGCTGTGTCCAATATATCAACGAAGCATTCTTGGTTGTCCAGGGATACTTTTTTTCGGTAAGAATCTGCTTTTGTCGGATCGTACTCTTCGATAAAATCCCCATACATAAACTGCAGTGTCAACGCAGATTTACCAACACCTCCACTGCCAACCATTATTACTTTGTGAAGGGGCAAGTCTGTTTTTGCTGCTTTCACCATTTTGGTTCCAGTTTTCAAAAGTGCTGGAACGACTTTTCGTCAAATACCAAAAAAAAAAAAGCCGGACGACAAAATGTGAAAAGAAAACAGATTATCATTCATTTGAGCGAAAACAAAACAAAACAACAGTAACTTGAAGTCACATCAAGCAATAATAGCATCTGTCATGAAGATTCCGACCTTTTCAAGCTCTTCCAAAATAGGTTTGTTGATTTCAGCATCCATTGGAGCAATAACTCCACGTCTTTTGAGTTTGCCATCAAGAATCAACTGTGTTGCAATACCACACGGAACACCAACTGTTAAAAATTTAATTAGTATTGATGCTTTCGGAATTAACAAGAAATTACCAGTCGTGGCCATAGCCGAGTCACCATCTTTTTGAGGTTAAATTCATTTGTTAGTGACTTGGAGATAAATCTTCAAATAAAAAAATAGCATACTTGGAACACCGAACCAAAGTCCAGTGGAAGTGCGGATTTCCTATATTATTAATGTAAGAAAAGAAAAAATTTTCCAAGATGAATACCTTTTTTCCATTTGGGAATTCAACGGTGAAGCGGTGCTGTAGCATAACCATATCACGCTCACCTGGAGCATACATCATTTTATCCTCGAGAGTAGCACACAGAGTGTCCAACAAAGTTCCACGTAAGTGGACATTGGTCTCTGAAAACAAACCCAGCCATTTCAAGCCAAAAATAATACGATCGCCATCGTCTCCGCTCAAACTTGCAGTTTTTCTGACGGCTTCTTCCAAGCTATCAACTGAAGTAAAATTCACGCCAGCTGCCTTGGCAAGAAGGTCGCGCCACTTCAATGGCGCCGCTGAAGTTGCCAGATATGCAACTTCACTATCGTCCAAAAATCCAAGCTTAACAAGAGCATTAACAAATTTCGGGAAACCAGCATATCTCAAAGTTCCACGGATCACTGTTTTGGCTTCTGGGATGTGATAACGTTCGCTATAAGGGGTTGAGTCACGGTTCGGATAACCTTCAAATGCGAATGCTGGGTAGATTGGAATATTTTTCGCACTGTTCATAAGTTCCGGTCCTGGAATTTCGAGGACCTGATTGCAATTGGTTAAAATTTATATTAAAAATATATAAACACATACTTTTCCATCAACCAAACATTTCGCGTTATTTCGCAAAGCAAGTAAAACTCCACGCGAACTCCAACTGAATTTGTAACCAAGCGGGTTGTCTGAGCATTCTGGAGCTGGAAGACCACCACAGTATGAAGTGAATGAGGTAATCTTTCCACCAAGTGCATGGACTTCATCGATAGTCTTAACCGCATACAAATGATCAATTCCTGGGTCGACACCGATTTCGTTCATAACAGTGATGCCAGCGTCTTTGGCACTGTGGACACAGATATCAGAATATATATCTGGATGAACAGTAATATTACTTACGCTTGGTCATATTCAAGCATGGCGGGAGAGATATACGAAGTTGTAACGACGTGCTTCTTATGCTTGATCGCGGCTTTCATAACGCGTGCGTGGTGAGTGTATGGAATCAAACTGTGTAGTTTTTGTTCAGATTTCGCAACTAACCATCACGCGTCTTATAGAGCACGTGACTTGGTCAGATGCTCACCTGATAACAATATCATGCTTGGCCACAGCTGCTTCCAATGCAGCATCGTCGTTGACGTCAAGCGCGATTGCCGAAGCGTTGGGGCGACCTGCAATGAGCGATGTAACATTGGCAACACGACGGGCAGCTATTGATGTCAGCGTTAGTGCTTTGATTCTCGTGTTTGATATATATTATTTTTTTGCGAAATTAAGATAAGCATTCAGTGATTGTCAGATTCTTTTGTTCGCAAAACAGTTCTGCCAATCAATCTGCGAACAATCATTCTCACTCACTCACAGACTCACCAACAGTAACTTTGTTTTCTGGCCGTTTGAGCAGGTAACTGAGGCACGGATCGGCAACGAATCCGGATCCGAGAAGCAGAATTGAAGGCATTTTTACAAAAAAACAGTGAAAGAAAAAGAAAAAAACCATTTTTGTCGAGTGATGTGGGTGAATCATATCTTTCACTACATGATTAATTACGCAATCTAATTTGCAATGAAATGAGAAGACAAAAAAGCAATATTTATTTATTGCATTTCATCTTCATCTTCAATCGCCAGTTCTTCACCAGTAATCGCCATTCCCTCCATTAATTCCTCTAGAAGCTCATCCTCGTTAATTTCTGGGAAATCATCTTCCGGCTCCTCTTCCGAGTCTTCACCACCAGCTTCTTGCTCCTCCATTGTTGTATCTTGAATTTTAATTACTGGTTCTATAAAATAACAAATTAAGCAAAA